>VDFB02086081.1:132246051-132287362 GCA_007258455.2 Sequoia sempervirens | reverse complement strand
CTCCTTCTCCTTCTTCTATTCTCCTTGTAAGATGACAATATAAGTAGTAGAATATACCATCATTTCTTTGGTGATCAAAGGGATTCTAACCATTGTATCCTCTAGATGTATGATTATGTTTTCCATCCTTTCCTATTATCTTCTTCAACTTCTTGATTTTGACATTCTTTTTTGGTCCTTTGAGTTTATATGTCTTCCAATTGTTGGTTGTTATTTTCCTCTTTATCTTTTTTCTTTTATTTCTTTCCCATCTGGTAGGGTTTTGAGAGGGGGGTGTGAATTTGGAATAGAGACAAAATTAGCCTCCAATTCCTCCTCATGTTCTAAGATTTTGGTAGAGTTTGAAATGTGGCATGGGACAAATCCTCAAGATTGTTATATGTCGAGTCCGAGTCCTCCTTCTCACTATCCTCACTTGACTCAACAATCACATCTTTAATACTTGTGTCTTTCACTTTTCCTCTTTTTTTTTTTTTTGGTTTCCATTTTCATGTAGGTTGGTAGTGACCAATCTTACATATCTTTTCGAAGTTTTTCTTTCAAAGTGTTTATATTTTCATTATTTTTTCAACTTCTTGACCTTCTTCTTTCCCCTATTCTTTTTTCGTCTACCCATCTTCTTTGTGGTCTCTAGAGTCTCTGTTTTGAGTTAACATTTCCTTCCTCCACCATCACCTCATCACTATTTTAATCCCCTAATGAGGAAAGGACTCTTAAGAACTTTTAATATTCAAATTAGCATCATTTGACACAACCTTGATTTCTTGGTAGGGGCCCTTACCCTTCTTGCTATGTTAGTATAATACTTAAATTATAATAATATTAGGTCATGTAAAAAATATAAAATAATATGGAGGACATTTTAAAGTTTTATTACTCTATAAATATAATTTTAATGAAATAACAATCCACTTTAGGAAATAAAATAATAGATAATGTACAATTAAATCTACAATAAATAGAAAACTATAAGATCAAGTATACAAATAATTTATAAAAAACAAATATTAATTAAATAAAGTTAGTTCTTCAATAAAAATAAATTAACAATGCAAATAAAATAAAATAATATTATAAATTAAGTAAATAAAATAACTTAAGATGCATACCTATACTAGTTAATATATTATATTATGTTTGGATGGATGTCCACTATCCTTTTTACTTTGAGGGAAGGGGGCACAATTACTTTGACACATTTAATTGTGCTTCATTTCTGCTTTCAACAAACTCACTTTATAACATGTTATTAAAATTTTTATTAATTTTTTTAATATTAATTTTTACTATCTTAATATAGTTAAAAAATAACCATAATAATTAATTAAAAATAATATTGGTTAATTTAATAACTGATTTATTTTAAAAATAGTACCCACTATTCATTAAAATCAAGTAATCATAGTTAAAAAGATGTACTATGAAGGTTAAAGATGATACACACCTATCCACATGCTATTTGCCAACTTTCTTTATTTGTAAAAGTAGAAAGGTATTTTTCTAATCTTAACTCTAAAATATTAAATTTTATTATTTTAATTATTTATTCCCTAAAATTTTAACCTCCCTTTTATCTTTCTTTATTAGAATTTTATATTTATCTTATTTAATTAATTTTTAAGATGATACACACCTATCCACATGTTATTTGCCAAGTTTCTTTATTTGTAAAAGTGAAAAGATATTTCTAATCTTAACTTTAAAATATTTAATTTTATTATTTTTAATTATTTATTCCCTAAATTTTTAACCTTCCTTTTATCCTTCTTTATTAGAAATTTTATATTAATCTTATTTAATTAATTTTTTTATACTTTACACCATTTTATTATTTTATAAAAAAGATAAAACGAACTCGTTTATCACGTTCCCTCCCTTTTTTAAGGAAAGAGAAAAACCTAAACATCTTAATATTCCTTTTTTTTTCTCTTTCCGACATAAAAGGATAAGCGAAAACTTCAGCTGCGAAATTTGAAGGAGAGTTAATACGAGTTAACGTAAAAAATATCAGTGTAACATTTCAAAATGCAGAATCCTCATAAATAAATGAATATTTGTTGCATTTACACATTACTGCAACTCAGCCATTTAAATTAATAAGTTGAAGATATTTTTTTTATAATCTTCATCTTTGGAAACATAATATGTGTGATTATTATATTTTTACATTTTTGTTATATATTGTGTTCTGTGCCTTTGAATTTATAGTTGGATTATAAGAGGTTTTAACTGTAAAATTTTGTTCGGTGTTTTTGGTTGGCTCGGTGTCAGCATAATTTAGCCATAGTTCTGCCTATATTGTCATCGTTGCTATTGTTGATATTACTGTTAGTATATTGATTGTTGAAAGGAAAATGCTATAATAATTGTTATTATTTGGTGTGGTAAATTCTGTAACCTTCTTCTACGCCTTGTCTGTTCGTTGTTGTAAGGATACGACACAAATTTTAATGCTTTATCGTGTCTCTAGGAAATTTGAACACGGGGTTCCTCTATGAAGGCCCCGATGGTTTATCACTTGATCTCATCCCTCTAATTTATTAGGATAAATAATTGGGTAGGTCTCAAAATAAAGCAGAAGCAAATGTAGCAGCATAGCTTGTTCCGACTTTTTGCACATGGCTATCAGTAGTTTTCTAACTGATGATAACGATCGGGGCATTATGATGGGTAATGGATATCGGGGTGTGCAAGTTACAATGTACACACGATAGAGAAAGAGTTCATTGGCGTTTACTGGGAGTTGCATGGGTGTTCAACGGAAGTTCAATCTGAGTTCGACGAACAGAGCTCTCCTGACAATCAGAAAGAATGTTTACGCGAGGAAGCTGAAGACAAAGAAGGGAAAATTCGACTAACTGATTTTAGTGGTCAGCTTGGTTGCCTCCTCGGAAAAGTGGGGGCTCGTGGAACTCAGAATGTTAGACCTGTCGACGGGTGTTTTATGACCACACCAACACAAAATAAAGTTTCTAACGGTCACTCTATTCTTTTGATCAAAATCTCTTGAATGTTAAGATTGCGAAAAGATCATGCATTCAACTCTAAGGTTCCTTCATGCAATGGACATAGACTTGGTTGGCTTGATGTAATTTTGCTGGTATTTCAAGGGGACTTACACAATTGTTCACTCAAGAGAAAGGGATTTTCAAGATTCGGGAGATTTACCAATGAAGCTCAAGTTTGCTAAACTAACCAGAAAATGCTGAATTTGAATGGCTGCAGGGATTAAGAAAAAGCTCTATTCTACCCTAGGCATGGGACATGGGATTAAATCTCACAAACTACAACCAAGCTTTGCTTCGCCTCACCTCAGACATCATCCACAAAACTAGTGCAATCTTCAAAGGAGTGAACTAGAGATATTTAGATTACAAATTAACATGCAGACACCATCGTGACGACACATACCGACATGTAAATTATAACTGAAGTTAGGTCCAAACTATTCCAGTTGACCACACAAGGTGAACCCACCATCAGTGAGCCCACTAGTGGTATGGACTGGCGAAGCTTGCTCAAATCAATCACCACATTCCATAATTATCCACTCGCATGAAATAAAATCTATTCTACTCTATCTACGTTCTATTCTAAAATTCTATGCTAATTGGAAGGATGAAGAAACCTTGCTAGCTGCACACAATAAAAGATGAAATCACAAGCAATGAAAACTCTTTTTATTATGGTAGTGTTCACAACAGTCTCTTACAAAGTATTCAGTTGAAAACTTTCCTTCCTTCCCTATCTATGCACAAATGAGGGGGAATGCCCCTTTTATAGCTGGCCCAGTCCAATGGACGACTCAGATTCAATTACAATGAATGACTCAGATTGAGCCACATAAGCCCTATTCAAGATTTTACCTAAAAACGACCACAAAGTGGAGTGGGGTAATAAATGAGCACATAATGCCCACTCTCTCCCTACATCACTATGAGCATTTAATGCCCACTATCATCCAAAAGGTCATCATCCATGGAAGGCGTTCCCATTCTCCTTCTCTTTGACTGCAAACTCAATGAAGTAGAACATCCATGGCTCGAAGATGTACGATTGAGGACTATGATTCACTCGACTGAGCATCATTATTAGATCACAATACTTCTGCTTCACATCATCTAAAGTAATTTGCTTGGGGAGCTTGGTGCGAGGAGGCCTGGGCTTCTGCATCCAAACAAAATTTATCATTTTAGTGCATCTCTCAAAAGTAGAAGCGTACATCCTTTCAAGCCTCTTCCTCGTTCTATATACCATCTCATCAAAAGTAGGGATTCCAAAGGCCTCTCTGATAGCCTTAGGTGTAAGATTGGAAAACAATTTTCCATCAGAGGAAACAATAGTCCTTCGCTCCAGCTTGTAGCAGTTGGCACATTCCAGGATTAACTTCGGACACTGGATAGCTGGTGGAAAACCAGTAGTTGCATAAAGTCCACTCTTCATAATTTGATGTGCTGTGACTGATGGAGGATAGCCACCTATCCTGTACATCCAACCTCTGAGTGCTCCAAGATTGTATGATCCGAGATTTGTATCATTCAGCTCTCCCAACTTCGATGTAAACTTGAATTCTAGAAGAAATGCTTTGCTTAACTTCTTTATCACCGCCTGCCTGGATATATTGACCTTGCTTGAATTAGCATTGGCAAGCTTTCCTACAGCCTTATTGGCCTTTGCAACTGCTCCTCTGCCTACATTAGCCATCCTGCAAAATAAAAGATAGGCATTAAAAATTTAAACTTAGAAAATAAATAACCTCAGGATAGCCAAAATGTGGAGAAAACTTCAAAAATAAGGAGCCTCAGCATCTAAAAGAATTCAAGCTCCAAACCTCAACACTTTTCCAACACTATGAATATTACTTCTAGCACTTAAAAATTTCACCCTTAGCACTAGCTCGTTGATTTGACTAGCTCATTTTAGCAGCTTCACCTCAACATTTTTCTCCTCGCCCTCAAAGTCACAACTTCGCACTTGCAAATGGTGAGAAGAAATGAAAAATTTTGTGGCCTAAATAATTTTTTTATATTGTATGATGTGATTTGAACTTAAGACCTCCCAGAAGAGAGGCTTAAATAATTGTGTCAAAGAATATTGCCAATTCGTAAGGGAGTTTATTTTAGAAAACTCATTAAATTTCCCCTCCCACTACTTGGCAATTTCCAATTTTGGAGAGGTGATGGGCGAGTTGTCACCAAAGTAGGTCCCGTTTGTCATAAACCTTGCCTTGTTGAAGATTCTTTCCCTTGTAGAAGTTTGAATTTTCCCTTTGGCTCATTTAATACTTCACATCATAGCCAAGTTTTAAAATTTTACCCTTATGCATTTTACCCTCCTTGCCATGGGCGCATTTGAGAGTGAAAGTTTAGTGTTTTCAAGACACCAAATTCCAACAATCCTCTCCTTTTTGGGTGCATTCCCATGTCATCCTTATGTGAGTGGTCTTTATGGGGTTCAAATGAGAAGCTTCCAACTTGGGCACATTTCCACCTAGAAGGAAAGGCTTTCAACACTTAATTTTTTTCAATCTTTACATCCTTTCTTGGGCGTATTTTAGAAGGGCACATATGAGAGTGACTTCTTCAATTCTCATGCCTTAGAAAAAATTTCTTCTATTCAACTTTAGCTTGGGCGCATATCATGTTGGGTGCCAATTAGAAGGGTCTCTCCAAGTTTATGCCTAGAAATATTCGACCAACTTCTTAATCACCTTGAGCGCAAATGAGAATCCTCCATGGGCGCATTTCACCTCATGCCATGGGTGCATTTCCGTCTTGTGCCTTGGAAAATTTGTGCCTTAGAAAAATTTGACCAACTTCTTGACCACCTTGAGTGCATTTCACCTTGGGTGTAGGGTGCATTCCAACCTTGTGCGTTGGGCGCAAATCCATGCTTGAGGAAAAGTTTTCAACACTTAGAAAATTTCTTATCTTTCACACCCCATCATGGGCGCATTCTCACCTTGAGCGCAAATACATGTATGAGGAAGAAGTTTCTTTAACTTAGTAAATTTTCTAGTCTTCTTTGCATCATGGGCACACGAGAGGGAAGTCTCTTCAAGTTGCATGCCTTAGAAACTTGTTCACACCATTTCCTTCCCTTGGGAGCATTTGAGATGTTGTCTTGATGAATTTCCAAGACTTAAGCAAATTTCCCTTGGAGAAGTGGGCGCATATTCATTTTAGGGGGGAATTTTCACAAAATTAGGAATTTTTTCAAATCTTTTCCCCCATTTTGAGCATGTTTTGATGTTCACTTAGGCAATTTTCAATCAGCTCATCCTTCCTATTTTTAGTAATTTCTAAAGTCTTTGTGATTTTCATGAATTTTCAACTTCTCCAAACTTGATGTTGGCTCATCCTGGTCCTCATGACTTGACTGACTTGTTCACACTTGCTTACTGCGCTCACCTACTATTTTAGGCCCTATTTTGGAAGTGGCTTACTAAAAATAGTAAGTATGCGGAATGCGCTCAAATTTCACCAGTAGATTCCTTGGAAGATTCTAATCGCAGTGGGATACACCTATTTTTAGTTTTTCTTGATTTTTTCCCTTCACTTTAGGCATAAAATTAGGAAACCCTAATTTCATTGCATTTGCTTCTGTTGGCCTTCGTTCGACGTCGTTTCTATTACGTACTGCTCTGCTCTGGAAAATGAAGATCTGGAGTTGTTCAGGGGACATCATACCTGTTAAAAGTGGACCTACTAAAAATAGCAAGTAGTTAGAATTGGCTCAAATTTGGCAGGTAAGTAGCTCCAAGGGCTCTAAACATGATGTAACAGTTGGATTCTCAAAAGCCCTAAGAAAAAGGTCCCAAATGGAGTACTTAGTAAAAATAGTAAGTTGTCAGAATTTAGTGAAATTTTAATGGGAACTTTCCTGAAGCCTCTTGATTGTAGTGCTGGCAAGCTCATACTTCAATTAGCTTACTCAATTTGACCCCAAACCAAGCTTGAAGAATAAAAACCATAATCTGACAAAACACCCTCCAGAGTTAGCCAAAATTCTAAATTGGCCCAAAAGACGGGTACATCCCCAGAAAGTGATAAGGAACTAGGATAGACTACCACAAAACTACCCAAAACCAAAACCAAAAAGACCTAAATGGGGAAAACATTAGGGGGTCCCCATTTTGAATGGGGTGACGTGTGAAAAGGTCACAACAAGACTAACATTATAGCCGGCTAGAAATACAGATCATGGCTGGCCTTGAATCTGTGGCACAATGTGGGACACAACTATAATTTTGAGTTCATGGCTACTTCGAGGAACTTAAGAGCCCGTAAAAATGGAACTTTATTCTATAGTGCAAACTTTGTTGTTTCTCACCACATGACACAAACCAATTGTACAAAACCCATTATTATTTTTCCAGGTAAAAGATAACTTTGTTTGTATAATTAGTTCGTATAATTAGCAAGTGTTAAAGAGAACATAAAACTAGATTTTTGTTTGAGATAAATGCAATCCTTAGATGTACTATCAAGAGCCTTGGTGACAACTTGTTAATGAGCCACTGAGATCCCAAAATCTTGCATTATCTGTAAACAAAAGTGTCTCCAATCCACTAAATGTTTCTAGTGAGAAGCCAATTTGGTTTCTTCCTTTATGCCCTAGTATCCCTAAGTCCTTCATGGTGTAAATGAAGGAAATATTTACTATTTTCATGTTGTGAAAAGTGGTCTGGTGTGGTTGGTTTCCTAAGCTTTCAAGCTCTGCCCCTAAGGTTCACTTTTGAGCCTGACAAGTCCCTATCTGGGTGTTAAACTTTTCATGGACTAGCCAGGAGTTGATCCTAATACCTCCCATTTGCTATTGGGGTGCTCTACTATTGATCTATCGGTCCTCTTGACGATTGGTCCATCTTCAATTTAGAGGTGGCTCATTTTTCAACACTAGGTTCTAATGAGTTAGATGAAAGATGTGAGCCCATTGGATGGTTAGTAGTGTAATAGTAGTGTAGGATTATAGATAGGTATTTGTAGCATATAAAGTTTTTGATTAGGGGGGAAATTGGTTTTGAATGGAACCGAAACCATTAGATTTTGAAGGGACCCAAAACCCAAACTAATATGGTCAAGCTTCCCAAAGAATATAGTCAATAACACCTAGTAGCAAAACAAAGAATCAAGCAGCCATCAGCCAACAAACTGCCCAACATACCAAGATTTTACATGGATTTTGAACCCGTTGGTTTTGACGGGAGCAACAACCCACTACAACAAGGTTTTGGTAGGGACCTTAAACCAAAATCCATTAGTTTTGAAGGGAACAACAACCCTATACAACCAGGTTTTGGCAAGGACCTTAAACCCAAGAAAGATGCCTGCAACAACATACCAGTCAATCAAGAAGATTAGTCTCTCCATACCACTAGCAAAAACTACTAAGACATAGATTTGCAGAAGCAGAGCCCCAATAGTAGACAAAACTGAGCCTAGCAACATACTCTCTCCACCTCTATAGGAGAGGTCACCACAAATACTCAAGGCTCCAAAAGTGTTCCACAAAAACTAGTTGCTCTCTCCACCTCTATAGGAGAAGAAACCAATCTTGTCCAACCCACAACAGCCACAACACTCCTACAAACCAACACTCCACCTCAATAGGAAAGGGATCCCCCTCAATGGGATCAACATGAATAAGCCTTCACCAATAGAATACAACTCAACCCAAGAAGGAGAGGACTCTACCTCCATAGGAGAGGTCTCCACCTCAAAAGAAGACCTAGTATTCGAAGAGAAGGAGAAGACTGTAGTAAGAAGGAAGACCTTAGCAAGAAATAGCAACAATAACATCTGGGTCTTCAAGATAATCTCTAAAAGCCACCCAACCCTCAATACCTTCAACACTGGACAAATCTGATACAACACCAAAACCATGCCCACAAAGGGGTCCAACTGAAGCACCAGTCCCCAAACACAAATGAACCACAATAAAGCACATGGGGGAAAAGCCATGAACAAGGGAAGAAAAAAGACACCTACTCTCACAATGATAAACCCCTGATAACGCTGGAGCAGGCCCACACAAAACCCAACAAAGCAAAGGGAAGAAAACCTCCTTACTTGAGCAGCAAAACCACACCACCATATGGGCCAACAACCCAATATAGGCTCCAAACCAAAAGAATAGACATCAAAACCCCCCTACCATTTGGAAGCCACAACCAGGCTGGAAAAGACAACACCAAGCAAGGAATCCTTTAATTTACATCCTTCTTTAATTTAGAATTTAATCTAAATAATAAATCATTAAATGTTTTAGATTCCAAATTAATTATAGTTGAGTTGAGGTTTCCAATAGAAAATAAACTGAAAAAAAGGAGATGAAGGTTTAGAGAATGTTTAGTTATATTCACCATTGTTGTAGGTTTTTTGTTGGTTGTGCTTTGTTTCAAGATCTTGATGTTGAAGTTAGACCTTTTTTCCACTTAGAAGTGTTTACCTCCACTCTACGCTGAAGATGAATGCTAACACACATGGTTCTATCCTTTTTGGTGTAGGGGTGTTTGTATGGCCATGATTCCATCCATGTACCTTGTACTTTTCACCACCTGCAATAAAAGTTCAAAATCCAGGGAGAGTGGTGCCATAAGAACCTTTAGGGGTTTGTCTTGAGAAAGGGGGAATTTTGAGACTTATGAGGAATCAAACCTCACAAAAGATGCAATGGGTTGGAATGGATCATTGGAAATGTGTAAAAATTCTTAAGATGATAATGTGTAGTGTTTCTTGAGTGAAGGTGCAAGTGAAAATGCAAGAAGGAATAGCCTAAAAGATCAACTATTGTGCTAGAAGCATTGCTCTTAATGGTTGTGTACTATGCATATGGGTGTGTTGTATAGTTGTGTGTTGTGTTGTGTGCATGTTCTCTCATCTATTGACTATTGTTTTTGCTTTATTTTCTCCTTCCTTTTATTCAGGAGAATAATTAATACTTTGATAAAAAAAAATCTAATATTTTTCCATTTGAGAACATCTGGGCATTGAAGGGAGTAGATGAGGATGAGGACAGATAAAAGCATGAAGTTGGAAATAGAAAAATCAGAATTCTATGGTCATGGATAATATTGTGTGTTCTTCAATCTAGGGGACAATAATTGAAGGCACATTAGCATCTAAGGTGGATAGATGGTTGAGGTGAAAATGGATTTTGGGAGTTTGGTGTTGAGAGGACATGTGGGTGAAATTTGAAGTGTGCACTTTTCATCTCTACATTTTACTGCCACTTTAAATCATACATGTTAATCAACAATGAGTAATGCATGCTAATGTAAAATTAGTAATAAATTTCTATACTGATTTATAAGGATATAGTCTTTAGATGATGCCTTTGTGATTTCTTTGTGGTTGTGTTGGAGCTATATCTTCCAACTTGCAAAATACACAAGAGGACTATTAGCATATTTAGTAAAAATATGGACCTCAAGATAAATAAAATGGCTGCCATAAAAATTTTTGCACAAGACAAGGGAAAATCAAATTGACAAATCTAGAGGGAGTCATGGAGATGCAATTGAGTTGGCCTCAATGAAATCCTTGTGAAAGTAGATTGAAAAGAGAAAGTAGGGATCATGTTGTATGCGACAATCATGGAATTGTTACCAAGTTGGCCCCTATGAAGGATACCATCCATGATTAGTATGAGTGGTGTAGGATCCATGGTGGAATTTCTTTAACCATTCCACAATGTAGGATCCATGGAGGTGTCATTTTAACCATTGTGCAGGATAGGACCCATAATGGTGTCACATAACCAAGTTGTACAATGTAGGACTCATGTTAGTGTCATGCTAATCAAGTTGTAGGGTGTAGGACTCATGAAGAGTTGTTTTAATCATTGCACGATGTGTGCTTGTGTGTGGAAGGGTGATTTGAAAATGGGATCCTAATTATTATTGAAAGGTCAATTTTTATCCAATTTAGTCAAGGATTTCAATCCAAGCCTATTCTTGTGTTGGAGGTTCATTTCTATTAGTTGAGCACATTGAGGAGGTATCTATAGGGTTTTTGAAGACTTAGGGTGATCTATAGAATCCTAGGGATGGAGATGTTTTTGTACACAATTTTGAAAAATGGAGTTTTTGGCTTAGATTGGCAAGTTTTCCTTTTAATAGTTAGTCCACTTTGGCAAATTGTATTGGTGAAATCGGTGAACTTAAACAATTTGAATGTGACAAGAAAGTTGAAAAGAATTGTTAGTTCTTTTTTAATTCCTACGGTCAAATTTCTTGATTTCCATTACATGGAAAGTTAAAGCATCTACTTAGGAAGTTTGGTAATCCATTTTGGGGTTGGTATTCTTGTTTACCTTCATCGACAAAGGAATTATGCATGTTCAACCATTGGGATAGATATTTAGGCAAAGGAACTTGTGTATGGATGGCATCACTCTTGTCACTTGCTGAAGAGTTGTAATGGTCAGGTTTAGATTGAAATTCATTCACATTAATTTTAGTTGATTGGTTATAGTGGATTATGGAGAGTATTTACTCATCCAATTGGAGATTTTCCTCTTTTTGGGTTCCTCCAAACTAAATATTTGTATAGAATATAATCCTCGTTATGGTTGATTCATCAACTACAATATTGGAACACCTTAGGATTATGTGATGTAAATGTAGTTATGGATGGTATCAATTCATTTAGCAACATTAAAAGGAAGAACATGGAATAGTAAAAGTATGCACACCATATGAACATGAGATATAGGATATATGTGGGAAACCCTTTTAGGAAAAAATCCCACTAGCAAAGGATAGTCACAATTGTATTAACAAGAAGCAATGTCCAAGAACAATTATTCTCTCTTGCAATCCTTCTCAACGTGCAAAATATAGTGTACAACCTCCAAATAGGTTTATCATAGCTTCAAGGCACAATGCATCAACCATCATCAACCCATTCCATCAACACAAGTAAGTAGTTATAGCTACTAAGACATTCTCATGAAATTCCAATTGTCTCAATTGCTTGACTGCCACATAGAATATCAAGTCACAACTAAAACATGATTATACCATGACATCAACATATCGCATATCGTACCAAACATAGAATTATCCACATAGATAATCACCACATATGATTAGATATTGTTGCTCACAAAAATTCAAATGGCTGATAACCAACTTCCCTTGAATGTATGTATGTCTTTGCACACGACAACCAAACACAAACTATAGCTTGCAGTAACAAAGATAAACACTTGATTGTTTCTAGTTGCTTGTGGTACCTTTGAGAATCTGTGGAACATCTCTATGCTCCTAGTAATCATTGCATGTACTCCAACAATGCCCCATGTGCACCTACATTGTCATACATGCTCCAATAACTACTTAGTCAAAGATGTAGCAATGAGTTCTTAACCAAATGCATTGTGGTTGCCAAAAAAATATTGGCGTAACAATTAGCACCTATGGAGTACTAATTGGTACGAACAAATATGCACACTACGCAATGAGTTCTCTTCAAATTAGGAGGGAGAGCTCCCTCATTGTGTGGACAAAATTCTTGAAAAAGTAAACTAAACTAATTCCTATCTTTTTGTCTCAACTGAAAGAGGCACAAGGTTTTTGAGAAACTTCGAACGTTGTAGCCAAAGTTTTTCTAGTTTCACAGATCTTTAACTACAACCTCAAAACTAACTAACTTTAAACTATCCAGTTCCCTCAAGAAAACAAAGCATGAGAGAATGGAGCGGGAATGATATTACACGATAAACCAGGTACAACTTCACAACATGAAGGCAAGGTGGGCACAACTATTTGCTAGAATGAATAGGTTTATTATCATACACATCAAACAATAAGCTTTGAGTACATATTTTCAACGTGAAGGCAAGGTGGTCACAACTATTTGCTCTTTTGAATAGGCTTATTGAACACAAACAAAAAGGATAGCTAACTACAATAGTATATTGAATTGACACATCCATGTATACGATAAACAACCATAGCAACTATATTTAATCTAAGAGGAGAAAATACCATGATAATAACATGAAGGCAAGGTGGGCACAACTATTCATCATCATAATATAAAATTGTGAATAGATACAAAATAAAAATATTACTGGCAAGGTGGGCACAACATATATTACTATCATGTGCAAAATTTATGTACAAATAAGAAAAAGCTCTTATTTATAGACATCAAAGGTGGAGGGAACCTTAAAATCACCTTGAGTCAACTACAGTCTTGAAATGCATGCAAGATTTTATTACTAAACCCTAATAAAGCAAACTATATAGTTACATGGAAAGCTACCATCAGTTAACCAGTACATCTAATCTAAATGGAAAATGTGTGAGCATGCACGTCCTTATTGAAAGAATGTTAATTGGAAACTGCCCTCAATTAGCAAAAACCCTAAAAGCTAACTCCAAGTCCTGCGAGATATTTTCAAGGATAAGATAGACATGTGAGAACTCATCAAAAGAATTGAAGATGAAACTCAAGTTCTGAGAGATGCTTCTGGTTCTATCCTTGGAAATAACTACAGGTTACAATTGGCTAATTACTGGCCTCCATCTTGAGCAATTAACCCCTCAACGATGTTATTGACTGCATCACTGTCTGGTGCATTGATACTTTGCCAAAGTATACTATATTCATGCAACATGTCTTCACCGTGTGTGATCTAATACTGTAATTATCCTTTGTTTCTCACTACCTCATCAAACAACGCAGACATGGTTGTAAGTTGATTCATCTTATAGCCATCTGTCTCTCCACTAAAAACACCATGAATGAGTGCTTGGAGCTCTGACTAAACATCAAAAAGCTCAACATACACACCACCCTCAATCTAATATTGACATGGTATGCGAGATACAAAGTTTCTCACATATCGGAGTGCACTAGTGATGTTCTCTCTACTCAGCCAATTTTGATGCTATCTTTTTTGCTATCTTTTTCTTAAAGACAAACTGTGTCTTCCAAGTGTAGATTGCCTCTTTGTCTTTTGCATCTGTGACTGATTCATATGCCAACCTCAGGTGAGCAATCATGATCTCATCCTTGGGTTTGTCAATAGCCAAGTCCCTCTCCTCATCTTGGAGACATAGACGAAGTTGATGTGCATTATAGCACAATTGATATAGCTCTATGAGTACAAGGAAACCTTTGGTAACGAACTCCTCTTCCCAATCTCTAAACACTTGCATATGTAACCAAGTGATTAAGCTACCCATGTTTTTGCTGGTGGCTCTAGTATCGATGGGAGTATGGCAGTGAAATTATTTGATCTTTGTACAAGGCTAGAAATGTATTGACGAAGCTGTTGGATTTCAACCTTGAGGGCTGCCTTGTCTTCTTTATCTTTGATCATTCTATCCCTTGCACTATCTGTAGAAACCTTCAGGAGCTCCACCTCTATCTAGCATGCACTTCTACCAAGGTTGACTATGATGACCTTGAAGTCTTCAACTTCTATGTCATTTAAGTTCTTGTTCTCAAGAGGTACGATTGTCTCAATGATGATTTCTTTGGCAGTGTTTCTCTCCACGTGAACCTGCTTTTTGATCCTTTTATTTGGCACCTCTTCCTAATCATGATCAAAATCAGAATGATCTAGAACATAAGAAGGATTCCTCCTCTTTCTTCCTAGCTAACTCTCAATCCATGACGTGTCTCGATTGATTCCGCTAGAAGGATTTGTGCTAGCCACAAGAATTTTTGAGATATGGATGAAAGTTTCACTTGTGTCAAAACAGTGAAAATGCCTTTCCAGGCTTGGGGCGCCCTTATTTTTGGTGTCCTTAATGTAGCTTTCAAATGCCTCACATACATTCGTTGGATGTGGAATTCTTCTAGTCACACAATGAACCTATCCTTTAGTCAACAGGACTCACCATTCATCGGTTATGACAGTTCAAAGCGTGAAATGGTAAAATAGAGAAAATGGTTTTCTGGTATCATGCATCAATTTAATCAAAGGCGCCTAATTTTTTGAGGTGTCAAACATTGATTTTAGTAGTTGCAGCTCCCAGCAAACATTTTATCTTTGATCTTCAGGCTTTACAGTGGATATCTCAACTCAATCACAACATCACTCAATCACCCAGAAATCAGAGCTGAACAGGGGCAACTATAACTTTGTAGTCAACTATAAAATAGGAAGTTAGCAAAAAAAGTTAATAATTCTTGCAAATGGATGCCTAGAGGGTCAAATAAGGACTTACTGGAATTAGTGAAGTTTTTCAAGTGCATCTAGATGGTATTCTTTGTTGTCAACTGAATTAAAATAATTTTTAATATTTATTTTGCATGTTAAGACATTAAATGGTGATTTTTCTCAATAATTCATTATTGGCACCATTTTCATGTTGGATGAATATTGTATTATTATTTTAATTCAGAACTCCAAGTCAATGGAAGATCAACTAGAAGGGGTCCAATTAGAACACTTTATTCTCAATTAGGGTTTTGATCTTGCAATCAAGTTATAATGGAACAATTTTTTCTCTATTTAATCACAATAGC
Source organism: Sequoia sempervirens (assembly GCA_007258455.2). Taxonomy (NCBI): domain Eukaryota; kingdom Viridiplantae; phylum Streptophyta; class Pinopsida; order Cupressales; family Cupressaceae; genus Sequoia; species Sequoia sempervirens. The sequence goes on along the minus strand of VDFB02086081.1, from coordinate 132,271,871 downwards.
GCCTCATTTAATTCATTCAGACATCAGCAGAGGCGAATTTCTCTAGAGTTGGGCGATTTTCTTTAGCAAGCAGTTGCACAAACATCAAATAATTTTCATTTGTAGGTTGAATCCAGATTTATCAGCAAAACTGAAGGCAAAGTGGCAATTTTGGCAGAAGAAAACACCAAAAAACGTCTTTCTTCTTCAAATTCTTCCATTTTCTCATCTTGAATTCATTTGCATGTTTGAGAAATAGGAAAATTTTGGAAAAAAAAAATCATCTGGATTGATTCAGAATAACTTTTTCGAGAAGACCCATGTGCTAGAATTTTAGGGAAAATTTATTCTAGAGCATTCGTTCTTGAAGCTCTAATTTTCTTAATCGAAATTCCTTGCATGGTCAAGAAAAAGTCATATTTTCACATTTCTGACATTTTGGGTTGTCTTAGAATCTTTTTCTAGACAAAACCTATATCTCAATTTTTTTTGTGAAAATCACCCTTCAACAAGCTATTTTTAACTTTTTAGAAAAGTTTCTAGAATATAGTTGTGTTCATGGTCAACAAGCAAGTTTTTAAAAATTCAATTCACACAGCACGAGCTAACTCAGTCTTCACTCATGACTTCATCGGAATGGTTGATATGAATCTACATAAGGTGCTTCCAGAAGCAATCTTGGATCTAGTGAAGATAAAAGATTCAGTACTCTAAAACATTCAAGATTCTGGGTTGTTAGAAGCCACCCCTATTCCATCTTTGTACATTGCATTGAGTTTGTAATGTCTTGTGTCAAGGATTACAATTCAACTACTCATGAGATACAGTCAATAGATGGGTGTGTGATATGCAGTCTCAAGCCCTTGGACATCGAAAGGTGTTTTGGTATACCTCAACATCCAAATAGTCTAGTCATCACAATGGACCACTGTGAGAAGGAATTCAATGTTGATATTGACAAATGTCAAAACAAGATGGAAGAAAGGTGGTTGAAAGAAAAGAAGAACAAGTTCCCGAGCAATGTGGGTCACGGTGAGTACAAAGATGAGTATGTGATTTTGATAACACTTCTCAATCGCGTCTCAGGTCATGCAAATGCAAACAAATTCTATCCCTAGATGTACTACATCATAGGTCAGATCATTTCCAGGCGTGAGCATTATGACTAGGCATCTCTCATCAGCGATGTCATCCATGAGAAAATCACTAATTTCCTAGTAACCCATCAGTCTCACATGTGTTCTTATCTTGTGTACTTGATCACACATCAAGGTTAGTTCAGAGGATTGAACATGGTGGGCATACTCAATGTACATAAAGTCTACCAGTATTATGATCAACTTGAGTTCACAAAAATTGAATGACATTTCAAGCTTGTGCATGATGCTTCCTTGACGTACATGGTGAGAGACCTAGATTGGGGGTTACATGTTCATATCTCAATGGTTGGTAGAGCAGCAATGGTGGATTGGGCAGATTGGCACATTTAGTTCCCTACATACACCTACATCCACGTCTACAGATTCACAAGGATTCCAACCATGCTTCCATGTTATCCTTCAGATAAGACAGTCTTCATGGAATTCCTGAGGTAACTATCTATTGTTCATCAAAATTTGCATCACAAAAATAGACCAACTACCAACTTTCTGATATAAATGGGAAGCTATTGGTGTAGAACCGCAATTGATGCCAAAGTTGTAGGATAGGAGTTAGAAAGGTATCATCTCAAGTACCTTGTCGAAGCACACACCTATGATCCATGGGGTCATTACTCAACATGCCTTGTCGATCACCATACCATAAGCCTTTGATGGAGGATTATTGAGTGAATTACAAAGATGACTTTGAGGTGTGCAAATGCAGCTATAGCAAGTTCTCTCTCTCACAGATTTTTGTCTTCTTAGTGGAAGATGTGAGAGGCTTGTTAGATGATGAAGGAGATACACTTCCTCAATTTTTCAGAGAACAAGTTGATATACAACCACTGCTAACTGTAGATTGGTATGCCAAATAGTATCCCTCAGTGAAGGAGAGATCAAGTAGAGTTATCCAAAACAACACACTCTTTCTCGAGATCAAAATGATCAGGAAGGAAGTTATGCTTAGAGAAGAGTTGTTGTCGGTGGAAATTTCACTACCTTCCTCATCAAAACCCAAGAAAAAGAAGAGGAGTAATCCTCCTAAGAATAATAAAGTCCCTTCTAATTCAAAAGGGAAGACACTAGCTACTGAAGCACACGTGGAGCTAGCCAGAGAACCAGTTCGGTGTTTTCCAAAGCCCAAGGTTTAGCTTCCAGCATCATCACCTCCACCACCACAACATCTAGTGCCATCAAATACATCATCACCACAACATCCAATGCCAATTCATATTGATTTGGACATCAAGAGCTAGAGTGCTCTGATTCACACACTAACATTCTCTCTATGTAGCTAGGAGCATTGAGAAGAGATGTCTCTTGAGGTGATGAGGTGAGAAGACTGCTTCTAAGACATCAAAAATATAGGTGTGTTTTCTGAGGAAACTGACCATACCCATAGTCATTTTTTTGGTTGCCTGATTCCTTTAGTGACTTCCACTACTCCTTCATTCACGAGTGACTGGAAAATTGTACAGATTGACAACTAGATTCAATGGATAGCTAGGAGGACTGCACACAAATCTCATGAAGACTACAACTACAAATAATCTCATTTCATAAGCCAAAAAGCTAGGCGCCCCTAGCCATTAGGCGCACTTGAATATTTGTCAACATTTTTTACGCTCTATTTTATGTGCTCAGTGGAACCTCCGCTATGATCACTCAGCTTTTCAGATCATCTTGCATGTTAGTGAGTTGCGTGAGAAGACTAGATTAGAAAAGATATTTAGGAAACAACATTGGTAGATTCATTTGTTTGACAACTCAAAAGCAAGGGCGCCCCTGGGCTACAAGCACACCAAAATTGTGATTTCGATAGCCTTTTTGATGTGTACTCTCTTCATAACTTCAACTTCTGTCTACATTTGCTGGAGTTTTGCAACTTGGATGACTTCACATGTTAGCTCATCATGAAATTGGGCTAATTATAAAGAGATTGAATCCATTTACAAGCAAAAATAGGCACCTTTGACAACTCAAAAAGCTAGGCGCCCCTAAGCTATAGGAACACTAAAATGTTTTCAGCTTAAATTTTGTCTGTTTTGCACCCCTCGAACACTGTTCTAGCCACCAAAATGACCCTGTAGGAGTAAAATCTTGTTGTGAAGTACTTATCCATCATGAAATGTCCTGCTTTGCATCCTAGGTTTAGATTATGACCTCCAGGTACTGAACAATTGCTGTTGATGACTGACATGACCTTGACCAAAGTCCATTCTTGATTTTCCCAAAAACTATATTTTGACATCATATTAGTAAGGTTTAAACTCTTTTTAGAAAAATTCGTTAATGAAGCAAAAAATTTGGTTTGGGTACAACACATACAAACACTTATAACATGAATTGAACACACCACTAGTCTAGAATTTTTTTGGAGATGAATAACACTCCAAAGTTCAAACATCCTCCCACTTAATTTTTACTATAAAAGAGTTTGCAATACACATCAAGAAGATGACTCCACATTGAGAAGAGTTTGTAGTTCACATACCATTAGTCTAGGAAATTTTTGGAGATGAATAACACTCCAAAGTTCAAACATTCTCCCACTTAATATTTACAATAGAAGAGTTTGCAGTACACATTGAGGAGATAACTCATGCATGGGAAGGGGATAAATCCATTGCATCATTACACCACAAAAACTTAGCAATACTTATAGGGTTTGTCAAAGAATTAAGTGTATCTAATGTCCCTACTTAGGAAATTCCTAATTTTAGGCCCGCAATACAATATTAATCACTAAAAATTGATATTAGTAATAACAAGTATCAAATTTATGATAATATTCAAATATATACGTAACACATTATAATATTGAGACCAATAAATCATAGCCAAAACATCATAATATTTAGATCAATAGTTCATAGCATCATTAATATTTGAATCAACACATCTTTGCATATTCCTTACAGCAAATCAACTCATGATTTTTTTGGAAATGCTTGCAAACGACAATCTCAAGGTTGGTCATCCTTGTATTGTGAGAGCATGGAAGGTGGGCCGCCCTTCCATCCCTGAGTCCACCTTGGAGGTTGGCCATCCTCCTTGTTCAATCCCAAGAGCATGGAAGGCCAATATTCCATTCCACCTCCTAGCCCATGAGAATGGAAGGTTGGCCATCCAATCCATCTTGGGGTGGTGTACTTGATAAGAGCATGAAGGTTGGTCTTCCTTCATCTCTCATGAATTTGGAAGGTTGAATTGCCTTCCCATTTGCAAGACACTTCACAAATTCAAGATATGATTCCTCAAGGAATTTGCTAGAATATTTCTAAATAAATACCTCTTAATGAAATGACAAATTTACTCTTAAATGGCTGCCACCAATTATATTTTAGAATATTACCAATGGTTGTTCTCAATCTCTATTCCAAAGAGATGTCTTATACTTCTTATACTTATTTTTCCTTTTTTCAACTTGATTTATATTTGAATGTGTGTTACTTGGATGAATTAATGATTGAATGTTTTGATGATTGAATGAATGATGCTTGAATGATTTGATGATTGAATGATTGGATGCTTGAATGATTTGATGATTGAATGCGTTTACTCACTTATTCTATTTTGACAGATTTACATATAAATGGAAATAATAAAACTATAGAACATGATATGAATTATTTTCAATAGTTCATGAAAGATATAGCATTATTATCAATTCTCGATATGCAATACATACAGGAATATGATAATATGTGGTCCCTGACTATGAACAATGTTGGTGTTTCAATTCGCACCTCTGGAATGCAGATTGGAAACAAAGAGCTATGCATAGTTAGAATGCTCTTCAAATTTGGAGGGGAAGCTCCCTCATTTTCTGATTATGTGTAAAAATAAATGTTAAACTACTTTCCAATCTTTTTATTCTCAGCTTGAGAGCACAAGGTTATAAGACTATTTGTGTCGTAGCTGAGGTTTTCTATGGTTTCATAAACTTTCAACTATAACTAAGCCTAAATAATGACACTTCTAACTTCTCAAGTAAATTTAGAGCAAGAGAGTTAGAAGTAAACAAGGAATGATTGATAAACACATAAACTTAAATAAAATTGCTTTCAAAATACCCTCAAAGACTCATTGTACTTTTGAGATGTATGCTAAAATAAAGATTATGCAAGTTAAACATATAAGACAATAACACTGAAAGATTTTGAGACTATGGATCAAAGCAAGGTAGGCATAAGATTTACTTCCTCAAATTCCAACAGTAAGAACACATTTGGGATAGTAGATTGTAGTAGAAGTAGGCATACAATATATGATCAAACCAAATTACACTTGACAAAGTGAACATATACTAAATAGAAATCTTGTAGGAAAAATAGTTGAAACAATTTTGTTATAGAAAAAATGGTTAAGAAAATAATGAGCAAGGCCACTCTTATTTATATACACAAAGGAGTAGGGAACCCTAAAATCTCCTTGTTTCTAACAATTAGTCTTGCCAACATGCAAGCTTTATTTCTAAGTCTAAACAAAAGTAAACTAACAGTTAACTGGAATGCTAACATCAGTTAATTGATCTAACACTAAAGAAAGCTCTAATTATACAATAGATATCTCCAAAGAATAGATATGCATGAAAAGAGAACATCGAGTTAAACTCAGAAAAGACATCAAGTTAACTACTATTTTAAATTCTATCCTTGGAAAACATTGCATGCCTCAATTGGCAGTTCACTCATCAACAACTTGAGAAATCGTATCCTCTAGAAGTTGTTAAATTCCTCTTCGTCAGGACATTGATACTCTTCAAAACAATGTACTGGCTTTGCAACATCTCTTCACCATCTTCTATCAGATTTAGAGTGCATATGAGATTGGACGTGAGGGTTGAAGAATCCTATCGCTATAAATTTTAGAGCTGAGTGGGTTATTACCTCAGTTGGGTGTTGGATTGAAGGGTTATTGCTGCTTAAACCCTTGGACAACTGGTATTTATTCCCGTAATGGTGCGCTAGCATTCTGAGATAACAAATAATCAAATTGTGAGAGGTATTGAAGGGCGTGGGGTTGTATATGAAGTGTTGTTGTTGTTTCTTGAGTTAGCATTGCCACTTTGCTAAGGTGTGAGTCTGTGGAGAGATGCTATGAGGTTCTTAGAGGGGTGCAGGCTCCTCCTAGTCTACAATAAATATTATTCTGCTAGATGTGGGTTTGTAAAAGGGCACTTCTATAGCTTTTGGGTGTGAGACTATCTTGAGCCATGTAAATTAGAAGTTGGAAGCTTGTGTGAAAGCATGGAATCCTTGGTGCATACTACCTAGTTTGGAGTAGTTTGGAGTCAATAGGGATGCCATGAGTACCTACTAAATGTGACTAGGTATCGTTGGGTGCAAAGGAACCTGCCAAGTGTGAGGTTTAATGTGGTTTTACGTTGTTGCATATATCGCTATCTTTCACTCTTAGTGGGAGCTTTTTGTTGGGCGTATAATTTTGGTAGGTGGAATGTCCTCTCCTTAGCCAACTTTAGTGTTATGATGGATTAGCCTATCAACGACTCCTCGTAGGCTAATGTTGGTGTTCAAAGGCCTTGTTTGAGAGTTATCTTCTCTAGAGTTTGGTGGTATTTAGGAATGACCTTGATGTGTTTTAGGTTCCATTTGCACTCACTTACTATTTTTAGTAAGTATCTTGGACATTTGGGGTCCAATCTTACTATTTATAGTAAGCCATCCAAATGAATAATATGAGCAGTGGGTTACCCCATGTTGTTGGCAAAATAAATTAATGTCGAGTTTTAGTGGAGTTATGATATATTAATTACTATTAAAAGTGATTACTTTAATAATAATTAAAATTATAAAGTGGATATAGGGTAGTGGATCCTACTCAAGGCATCCATTCTTTATTCCTTGTTTCCAAGACAAAAGGCTCTCTAAAGTTAGCCTAATAAAAATGATGTTTAAAAGACAACATGGTTAACCCCCCTTTAAATGGAACTTTATCTCAATTTGTGATTACAAAGCATGTATAATCCCCCAATAATGAATGTAAACACTAACTCATTTGACTACAAAATCCGACGAAAATGTTTGACGAAATATGCATAATTTGATGTTTCGTCAAGTGCTTGTAAAATTTGATGTGTAATTTTCAATTTTTTGAAAGTTTATCCCTGACGTTCATCAAAATTTTGACAAACCTGGGTTTCGTCAAAATTTCGACTATCAGTTTTGTTGAAATTTCAACAAACATGAAAAATAGAAAAAAAAAATTTTGTGGCCAACATAAAGAAAAGTGAGTTCGTGCTTGATTTATTGCGAAAGTATTTTTCTCTACTTGAGACATTTTGTGGAGAACTAAGGATGATTTTCTTGGGAAAAATAAAAAAAAATTCAAGAAGATATTGCCAAGTTGAGGGTAGTCATTGTCTTTTTGTAGAAATCAGTTGTGAAGTCAGATTTGTAGTTCCAGGTTTGAAAATAATATTTTAAAGCAACATCTCATCAGATTTCATTTTTAGAGGTTTAGGGTTTTGAGATGTCCAGATTTTGTTCTGTGGAATCACCATAAGATCACAACCAACGAAAAGATTCTTATGACTGTAATTCTATGATCCATAACTCTATTGATCATGTGGCACAATTGTGTTATAACAAATATAGGATGCATTCATGTGTGACCCAAGTTTAATGTGGCTATGTTGTGATAGAAATGGAGGCACTCATATAATGTAGTTAATTTAGGTTGTATAATGTAGGTGTCAATCATCATTGGGTGCATTCAGGTTGTCTCAAGTTTAATAGGTTAGGATGTAATTATAGCATGATCGAAGAGTGATTACCTCTTGCTGCAATAAAGAGCCTATAACTTTGGTTGATATGTAGAGTGGTTGTGTTATATCAATTATGTAGTGCATTCAAGCACAACACATGTTTAATGGGCTATTTTAGAGAGTGATCAAGATTTTCTAAACCTTATGAATGTTGCTTAAAAGTGTATAGCTTAAACTACAAACCAAGTTTGTTACATACTTGAATGCAATCTTGGGTTACTACAAACTATAATAATGTGATCTGCTAATAACCAATATGGAAAGTATTAAAACAAGACCCATGATATATAGGATATATTTCCCTGATCAGGTTTACATACCTTAATGATCAAACACAAGCTTCCCACACACTCTAGGATACAATCGCAAATCATACCACAACTTTGTCAAGACAACTAATTTTCTGACCCAAGATTTAAGGTTGTTTTTTAATACCAATATAAGCATTGGTAAGAGCATGATTAAGGTACAAACCCTAGGCCTCCGTAGAAACATAAGCAATAACTATAGCGGATTAGTGAGGTTGCAATACCAAAAAGATTGGGACATTGTAGGTAATAAAAAAATCTTGCAATCTAAAGATTGTAGCCAATAACAAGCACACTATGTAGCTTAGTGACATTTGTAAATGCAATCTACAGTAAAAAGAATGACAGTCACTTGAGATGTGACAGTCAAAAAGAGGCTGGGCAGTGACAAGATAATAAAGCTCAAACCTTGCATAGTAAAGTGGAGATTTTAACAGTGAGTTTTCTTACCCCCTTGCTGACCTTAAGGGTTTTTCAAATGCTTTTGGTAGTGTTAGTCAAGGAAAATGCAATCAGGGAATGACTATTCAAATGAAGTAACAGTGGTAATCATAGGTTCAATATTTCTTCTTAGCCATTAATGTATAATGGAGGTAGTGGATTACATGTTTGAGTAGTGTTATGAGACTCATCAAAGATGGGAGAATAGGGAATAATACCTTGTGGACTATGAAGTAGTGTCAATAAGGTTGAAGAATCTTAATAACTACAATACCATGAAACAATGAGTCCGCTGTTATAAGTAGGCAGTCTATAGGGCATAGTTTGATTTTATAGAAGGGTGCTCATGAAAGAAATCTTCAAGTGATAGTGAGTGAGTTGTTTGAGATTGCAATTGAGGGTGCAATACCCAGTCTTAAAAGAAGTTAGCAAAGCAGTAAATGTGCAAGAAAATCAAATCGTACACAACAAACACTTCACAATGTTATCTTGCATAATACCTTGAGTTTGAAGACAAAAATCTCATTGTAGCTTCATGATGAAAGTGGTGACCTTAATGGTCAATCACTGACAACCGTGATTTTAAAACATACTATTGTGCTTATGGAAGAAACATTTTAAGCAAGGCAGTGAGTGGTGGTTTAGAACAATGTCAATTATGAAAGACTTGCTTTATATGCATACTATGTAGTCTAGCTTAAGACACCGTTCTTAGAAGAGATTGAAGGTGGATTATGGAACTCAAGGGTTACCATGAAAAGGATTAAAGAAAAGACTAAGATCTATTTAAAAGCCACGATCATGAAGATATTAAAGATGTCATATGCAAAACCCTAGTAACTGGAGTAATGAATACAATACCAAAGAGGATAGTGTGGTGAGGAAGATTTAGGAGATCTCCACATTATCTAATTACAGGGAAATACATCATTTAATTATTTTTTTAATTAAAATAAATTATTGTAAACCTTATATAGGATACATTGATACTTCAAAATCCTCTGAAGGAATTTGAGATTATGCAAATATATGTTAAGTAAATACCTAGATTACAAATAGTAGGGGGAACAATGTAAGATTTGTTGAGCAGAGCAAGAATGAGATAAGCAATAATGAATCCTATGCCTCCTTTCACACATATCCTCACTGTTCTATGTCATTCTTTACGGAAACACTTCTCCATTTTGGCGGTCTATGCTTGAAAATAATGTTTTGACGAAGGTTTTAGAGTATGTTTATTAAAATGAAAACTCCATTCTGGTGGGCTACACCTGAAAATAAGATATTGACAAAAGTTTTAGGGTATGTTTATTAAAGTTTTAGAGTATTTTGGTTGGCTATATTCTTGATTCCTTAAATGATTTATTCAAAGGGATTGTGACTAAATAAATGACTAACTATTTAGTCATTTTTATTTGTGTAACTAAATATTTTTTAATCAATGACCAAACTAGCAATTTATTTACTCATTTATAGCTGAGTTACAAAAAATTAGTAGAATTTAGTCATTTTTAGTTATAGTCATTTATTTTCCAAACTCTACTAGTGTGTGCTTCCTTGTGCGATTAGGGCTCTCTCAATGTTGAGGGCCCTAGGAATAAGCTCATCATAAAAAGTGACACATTGCATCTTTAACTAAAAGGATAAATCCGTATTGAAATTAGCAATGATGATTCTGACTTGTTGCTCCTTAGGAATGGGTCACTTGCTCTTACTAGCTCGCTACCTCCATTGTTGTAAGAATTTTGTGATCAAGTTCAATATTCTGATTTTAGGAGTCTTAACAGTTGGAAATCATAGTAAAATCAGAATTTAATAAATTTTGGAATTAGCATTTTAAAGTGTTTTTTGGGGTCATTAACTTCAAACTATCTTCTCTTTTGTAGGGGTGGTTGAATGCCAATTTTTTTTGTTGTAAAATATCATAATTATTATATTTTGTTACCTGTCTATGAATAAAAAATATTGGAGTGTGAGTTTGATATTTTTTGAAGATCTAAATAGTCAAGCTTGGTAAAGAAAATTCATGTCAGATAATATTACTCCAAAACAAAATGAAGAGACACTTGATAGATTGTGGGCTATATTGAAAAGAAAGGGTGATGGGAAATGTTATTGTCCTTGCAATAATTGCAAGGGCTTAAAGACGTGATGACTTTTAATCACAACAGTTGAGAGACATTGTAGGCAGCATGGTCATGTTGAAGGGGGAGGGGGGCATGATTATCGTCCATTGGTAAGTTGTCCATTATATGTGTTTATATTGATTAAATTTTTAAATTTTTATATCATTTTAACATTATATATATATATATATATATAATCACTTGATCATGATCATGGTTTATTTGTGTCTATCATTATTATAAAGGTGGGGCACCTTAGGGTAGATGATATGGATTATCATGGCCCAGAGAATGTGGTTTTGCAAGTGGGCGAACATGGAGCTATGAATATCAAAGATGAAGTTAATGATCCTATGGAAGAAGATGATCATGCACCAGAAAACACAATTGAAGATGATGTGACAAATACATTGATCCATGACACATTTAGTGGCAGAGCTAATCATGATGATCAAGATGACTTTGATGTTGTTCATGATTTACCTGTACTTGAGAAGGCATACGATCCCCTTTATGAAGGCTCCCAAATAACTCTTCTCTCTACTATATTTTTGTTATTGAACTTGAAGGTTATGAATGGTTTATCAAACATAGCAATCTCACGGATGTTAAGGTATGTCATTTATGCCATCTTTTTTCATCTATTTTAATTGTTGTTAGTTCATCACTAGTAAATAAAGGATGAAATATGTACCATTAATATTCTTTATATTAACAAATTATTTTTTGTTGTAGATTGATTGGTGAATTATTGTTACCACCATCAAATATTTTATGTTGCTCATACTGAGATTTATCTGCCATTATGAAAGATATCAAAATGGAGTATCAAGAAATAGATGCATGTCCCAATGATCATTTTATATATCATAAACAACATGAATTTACAATAGAATGCCTGGAATGCCATATTAGTAGATATCAAACATATCAACTAACAAAAAAGGTGTCTCGCAAGGTTCTTTGTTATATTCCCATTATTCCATGTATGCAATGATTATTTAGGTGTGAAAGCTTAGTGCAATTTATGGATTACCATGCATAGAGTAGAAGTGGAGATGACATTTTTCGAATGCCTATGGATGGCTCTGCATTTAGGGACATGGAGGAAAAATGACCACACTTTAAAGAAGAACCTCGTAATCTCAGGCTTTCATTAGGAGTGGACGGTGTCAATCCATTTGGAGAGCTAAGATCTATTTACTTAGTGTGGCCTATTTTTGTTATCAACAATAATATTCCTACATGGATGTCAATAAAGAGGAAGCACATAATGTTGTCAATGATTGTTCTAGGTATTTGTTTAGATCAATTTTTTTTAACGTAGTAGCATCTCATTTGTCTTATTTGTTGCATAATGACTTATATTTTTTTCATTGAATAGTCATGTACATTAATTTATATATATTGTAGTAAAATGGTTATAATAATTATGTAATGTTTATGTTCATTCAACTAGGTAAGTACCAAGTTAAAGATATGAATGTATAAATTGAGCCTCTTATCAACGAGTTACTAAAGTTGTGGAATGGCATCACTATGTATGACATCTCTAGACCAATAGGACAAAGACAATTTCATGCAATGCAATGCTTGTATGGAAAATTCATGATGTCCTAGGGCTAACACATTTTTGTGGTATGTTATAACGTTCAACTGCACTTTAAAAATATTTAATTTGTTGAAGTAGATATCATGCATATTTTTAAAATAATATATTCATTATATATAATTATAAAAATTGACATATTTAGTCCAATTATATATGATCTTGCAGGTCTTCAAACAAAGGGAAAATTTGCATGTCCAATTTGTGGTCCAAAGATGAAATCTTGTTGTTCAACAAGTTTAGGAAAGTAGGTGTTTGATGAGTATAGGCACTTCCTCCATAGAAATCATAAGTATCGAACTACTAAAAAACATCTTTTCAATTGGAAAGAAGAGACTACATCAAAACCACGAAGAATGACACCTCGCCTATGGAAGTTGGAATATAATAGAATTAATCATGAAGGTTATACATTAGATCAAATTGTTTATCTATCATATATGATATGTTTTGAATTTATATTTTTATATTGTGTTGTGTTTACTCATGTTGTAATTGACAATGATTGTCATTATTAATTTGTTTAACTTATATGCTTCATGAAGGTTGTCAAGGCATTAATGGTCGGCTTCCACAGGGATTAAAAAGTTATCCCAGACAATTTAGGAGGTTTCCCTACTATGAGTAGCTACAAATTGTGTATTTGTTTGATACAATGCATATCAGAAAGAATATAACATAAATGTTATGGAAAATATTGGATAGAAGGCATGACAAAGAAAAAATTGTCAAAATTTGTAGTAACATTCAGGAAGCCAATCATGCAATGAAAAATGTCATTCAATTAAATAGCGATGGATACCAAATTAATAGAAGTGCCCTTCCTTGGTTATTAACAGAGCAACAAAACAATGCTGTAAAAGAAGTCATACGAAAAATTCGATTTTCCACAGGATTTGTTGCAAACATAAATAATATAATAACAAAGAAAGGTGAATTTGGGTTAGGGATGAAAATGCATGATTGAAATACCTTTATTAAGGTAATTATTTTGGTATATTATATACACTTGTATAATGCATGTAATTTTCAGTGTATTGTGTTTACTACTTTTGGAAAAATAATGAAAAGATCATTTTATAATTGTTGCAGTATATTCTACCTCTATCTCTCCCAGACAACTTTGACAACAATGTCAAGCAAGTTATATACAATTTTGGAAAATATATGAGGTAAGTAGTGATATTTGTTCAATTTGTTGTATACATCTTATAATTTCCATTTTTTTTACTTGTTATGTAATATACTGTATATTTTTGTTAAATTTTGTTAATATATTTGTGCCTTAAATCACTTGTAGATGGCTGTCATCTAAAGAAATCCATAACGAAGATATAAATTATTGGAAGAGAAAAAATCCTCATCTAATGTGTGAAATGAAAAAGTTTCTACCTTAGAAATTTTTCAATGCACAAGAACACTACCTCATACACCAAGTTGAGGAGATTGAATTGTGTGGACCTGTACACACAAGGTCAATGTGGATGGTTGAGAGGCACTTGAAATTTTTGAAGGCTTTGGTTAGAAAAAAAACACATCCTGAGGGTTCTATGGTGGAGGGATATATGGTATACCAAACCATGGTGTACATTAGTGAATATATTTCTAAGTTTGCAGCAAAGATCCATGTAGATCGCATTTGGGATCCCAATTCCATTAACAAATTCAAAGGGGAGTACCTGATGGGGAAAGGTAGATTGAGAAAACTGAGAGATAATTATAAGATGGTCATGGAGATTAGTTGGAATACATTTTACATATGGTTTTTATGTATATTATACTTATTTAATTTTAATCTTCAATATACATCAATTATAAATTAAAGTCGTATCCTGTGGTATTTAACTAATTATACGTCACTTGTGAATTTCAAATTTTTTTGATACAATTGGTCAAGAGTGGGATGCACTACATTTGTACGTCACCAAAAATCTTTATTGGATGATGGTATGGATTGAACGATGTCAACAATCTGGTCGTGCATTAACATTGGAAGGTGTGGCTTCATTGGTTAAAGAAGCTCATCATAATAGAGATTCCAATGTTACACAAAGGAAAATTGATTTAGCATATGGTTTAAGAGATAAACATGTATGTATATATATATATATATATATTCAGACTACAAGAATTGAGTAGCATGACCCACTATAAACTATAGTGCGTTTGGTAAACTTTTTAACATGACCGGCAGCGCTGGTGCGACACGCCCTCCGATACCACGGGGGTGGGGGAGACTAGAACTCGTGACCAACCTCCTGCAATAGGAAAGATTTAGCCAACCGATCTAGGGCCCCAACCCCTTGTACGTATAAATATATTAATCACCCATATTATTTAATTATTTTCAATTATATTGATGTATATATGTTGATATTTTTTCTTTGCATACATTCAACCAAGAATAAATATGTTTGTCAACTGATGATATTGCAATAATTTGTACATGTTTGACATATTGCAAGTGAAACACCACAAGGCTATGTGGTGCGATGGTTGTAAATTTTGAATCAAAATGTTGGATGACATGAAGAAAACTTGTGATTATGTTATAATTGCAGTCTTTCAGGTGACTAATGTTTCATCTAGAAGTGATATACATCGAGAAGTCTTAGAAAATCAATACTATGGGATTTTGGATGATATACTTGAGTGTGACTTTAAGTCCTTTAGATTAATTATGTTCGTCATCCTATGGTACAAGCTACGATTGAATGAAAATGATCCTGAGAGAACTGTTATTGAACATGATAATGGATTTACCATGGTTAATACAAGGTTGATCGAGCGAGTTGGAAATGAGCCCCATGTTCTTCCAAGCCAATGTGAGCAGGTATTTTACTCAGAGGTTCCAGGTAAACCGGGTTGGTAATTTGTTGTTAGACATGATCCAAGAGGAAGGTCAATAAAGTATAATGTGGTGGAAGAAGAAGATACTGAAGAACTAGAAGATGATGTAGATGATGATCAAGATCAACGGTTAGTTGATGATGTCCCTGACGAAGATGTCAAAGAGGAGGAACTAGATCATGATGATGTAGAAATTAATGTTCATGAAGATGATATCCATGTGGATGATGACATTATCAAAACTGATATTGATGACGATGATGATGATATGACCAATCCTTACAATGTCGAATCTAGATTGGATGATACAGACAAAGAGTTGGATGAAGAAGAAGATCAATGCTATTGAAATGTATAAGTTATGCGATTATATTATCTATTAGATATTAATTTCTTGATAGAATTATATTTGAATTATGTGGTTACATAATTAATTCATATGTTTTTAATTTTTATGCCATTACATAATTAATTTAATGATGTACTTTTTAATGTTTGAAAGGTCAAAAAATTAAAACATTTCAATAGTGATGTTAACAACCTTGAAATTAGTGTGTTTTATGTTTCATGTGTTCATATAAATTAAAAAGTTAGTTGTAGAGGTGGATGTTCAGTGGTTGACATGTAAAGGCTTTTAAAAGGCATAAAGTTATCATTGTAATGGTTGTTGATGGTTGAAGATTTAAAATACAAGCTCTTGACATTCAAAAATCTATGTTTTTCTTCAAAATTTCTATTATTTTCCTATTATACAACACTGTACAGTCACATGCAGCCATATTTTGATGTGAAATCAATTCTAAGTCATGAAGATATGTGTTAAATTTTATTTGAATCTAATTTGAGGGCTTAAGGCCTTGATTTGAGTTAGAAAGCTTCATTTCTTTGCATACAACCCGATTACCCTATTTTTGAGGGTTTTGTAGTCCAAACATGATATAAAGGGGCTCTGACACTTTTTGTAATTACTATAGCTTGTGTAAGAGGCCCCATGGATATTTTTGTAATTGTAGGATTCATGAATAAGGCGTAGGATGAGAAATAAAGAAGGTATAGCTATTTTCCTCAAGAGTTTTATTAAAAAAAGCATGTGAAATGAGAGGTTCAAGCCTAGGTTTCAACAAAACATGTATGGGAGATATGATTTTATGAATTTTTATCCATGTGCAAACCTAATGGGTTGTTTTTAAATACTAAATATAAATGATATACATACACACACACACGCACATATATATATATATATATATATATATATATATATATATATATATATGTATGTATGTATGTATGTATGAATATATATGCATTTTTAAATGTAAATGTAAATGCAATTACTCGATGCTCTCCTAGAACAATAAATGTAACATATCATTAAAGAAATCTATATCTATGTATATAAATGTGTATTTCTTAATACAAGTGTAAATGTAAAGAGAATATGGTTTTGTAGTGTTATATATACAACATATCCATAAATTAATGTAATTGAAATTCTAAAGTATTCAACACATATAATATGAAATCAATCAAACTATTAAACTACATGAGAAATAAATGAAAACAGTAAATGCATATGTATGTGTATTTGTAAATATAAGTGTAAAATAAATAAGAATAATGAAAATTATAAAAGAATACGAGGAAAGGTTTAGAGTTTAGAGTGGGAGAGAGATAGAGGGTAGAGGGTTTAAGGGTTAATGGTTTAGGGTTAAAGGTAGAGGGTGTTGGTTTTTTTTAATACTGTAACTAGGTTGGTCTTCTAATCTACCTATGGGATTTCCTATTCTAATCAAGGGCAGCTCGAAGGACCTGGACCAACTGACAAGGACATTAAAAATCCTCCTACACTTTGGGCTCTGCAAGACCCGTGAGGGTGATCCCTTAATGTATTTACAACCTCTGCACCAATATCATAAACAACATTAACACATAACAAATAATCCCATTGAATAGCTCAACACAATATGATAATATCAAATAAAATTGGTTGTTCACCTTTAATCTCAACTATGTGGAGCATGAGATAACTACAACACAATCCATAGTAAAATATAGTCATTAATTTGCAATTTGTAGCAAGCTCTAGGAAAAGACAAATAATTATTGAACTACACAAATAAGTACAACTTAGATTAGTGCCATATATCCATTGCAAGAGTCAAATTCATAAGCATCTAAAGGTTTATGACAAATTTAATACATAACATATAACTTATAAGATCCCTGACAATATTGCATTACAATTTCATCAGTATGCATTCTCATCCAATACTACTTATCAAATCCTTATACAAAACATATCTGCCTATAATCCCATTGAAGTATTATAATTAATTCCTTGAATTAAAGCTAAAATAAGAATTATACACACCACAACAGTGAGATGAATGAAACAACCCTTAGTCATCTTATTCAAAATTTGGATATGCATGTATAGTGGAGAGACATGAGTTTGAATTTATCATTTCAACTCAAATGCTAGTACTGTTATACAACATTAAATACCCATGAATTCAAAACCAATTACATAATAACTTAGAACCTAAATTGTATTTCTCTCTAAAACTATCGAACTTTACAATTTGCTCTGCAACTTCACCTAGAATTGACAAAAAAAATCTAACTTGCTAACCTGTACTCATAGCCCTGAAATCCTTCTTATAGAAAATGAAGGAGCAAACAAGCATCAGGCCAGAAAGTACACATGTCACCAGCCAAATGAAGCATATGGTGATATTCCAAAAATTGTTACAATAGCCATTACCTTGGAGAATATTCTCGTTCATCATGTCAGCTGAGGAAAATTGAGGCAACAACAAAAAACCATAAAAAACCCACACCAAGACCGCCATCAAAGCAAAACTGAAGGCCGTTGTAACCACAACATCTAATTTACCACCCATTACTAATTCATTCTTTTATTCCTCCTTAGTCAAATATTCATCTACCCACCTCTAATATTTTTCATCAGTCGGCCAGTCAAAATTAATTACCTAATTCACTTTGGTATTATAAGGTGTGTATTTTACTGCTACCTGATTTGCATCTCTTTCAAAAGATTCCAAAAATGAACTGGTACTAATAATTTTATTCATACAACTCACCAACAAGTCATAATCTGATTCATCACAAATTAATTTAATTTGATCATTGATGACCTCACTTGCCTGACCCTACCACTGCTGGAATGACTTGATTTTCCCTTACTCATCAATTATATCAGGTAACAATGTGTTACCCCAATCATTGAAATTCTTCACCAACTCCCTAATTTCCTACTCAAGTCATCTGGTAAGGTCTGAAAACCTTGCAATGATTTTACTAACACATTAGTAGGATTTAATAATTGGGGTCTATTGTTTGTATCAAACCTTGAGGCCTTATACATGACATCTAGATCACTGGCCCTAGGGATCCAATTTTCAATCAATAGTATCACTACCTCCTGATCCCTATCAATATTCTTTATTGCATATAATAGAAAAATATAAATAATGTATAGATAGCAATTTATTATCAACCTTTTCATTCAAATGCCTTAAAATAGTAGTAACAATCTCTTTTTGCTTTGAAAGAGATCCCTCCTCACTTACCCTCAAAGATGCATGTAACTCATTAATTCTTTGCAAGAGCTGCTTCTTTGTAGGATCATCAGAGTACTTTGTTTCTTCATCAATTTCCTCTAAAGAAGGGGTGAAGGTAGGATTCTAACTAGGAGACCCTGGTGTGGAAACAATTGGAGAAGCAAGAGGCACTGACCCTGCTGTGGAAGGTAATGTATTGATCCTTGAAGTACTTGATGTCTCCCCAATTTGTCTATACCTAAACCTTTCCACCTTATTTTGCAACTCAACATTCCTCTATTGCATCTTGCTATATTCTTCAATCAAAAGGTTATACTTCTCCATTAGGCTTTTCTTTTTAGCCTCCTCCCCTTCAGCATTCTTTTGGGCCAATTTGGCCACATTCATAGTTAAACTAGTGGCCTTAGTGGTTGAGGTCTCTTAAGCTCTCTTTATTATTAATCCCCCTCTAAAATTTGGATTAATGTTTGTAATATTTGACTTTCTCCCTTGTCGGGCCAATGCCCAAATTGCCAAGGTTTCATACTCTTCACTGAAAGCAGAATATTGAAGTGCTGCCTTGACTTCTTCTTGATATTCTTGCAAGGGATGCTTGGAATCATAATAGCATTAAAGGCCACTGCATCTGCAATGTCCCATTCAGGAAGAATCAATACACCATCCTGACTCACCAATTTTTTTTCTTCCTTAGGAGTGATGTTCTTAAATTCTTCCATTAATTCAACTTTCACTTCCTCATCATTCTCCTGGTCTGACCTATCAGGTCTTAGTTCTCTTCTCTCCTTACATTTATTTTGATATTCTTCAAACTTCATTCTCCGTACCAATTGTAAGAATATAGGAGTCTTTACAAATGCATTGTCGTCTAGAAACTCCTTACATGCTTCCATTCTTGCATCTTGACCACTTTTTCCTTTAATATCTAAATCAGATAAAACCAATTTAGTTGGCCTAGGAGGGGAAGGAATACCAACTTGCATGTCCTGATCAATAACAATAATTTCATCCATCAAACTCTCCTGTGGTTGATCAATTCTTTTCCTTTTAGGGCTTGACTTAGATAGTGGTGATGGGGGACTATCTTCTAGTGATGACTCTTAATCATTGATCTTAATTGCCCCAGGCACTTTGAATTTTGGACCTAGTTGTGAAGGAAAATTCATAATTTGCTTCCCCTGTCTGTCCACTTCTTCCTCATCACTGCTGCTATCCTTTTTTCTCCTATAAATGGGCCACTTTTCTATAGGCTAGTATGCTGAACTTGTTTCAAATGGTCTAGCACCTTGTTCTTGTACACCTAGACTCAACTCTAAGTTTACTTTTTTGGTTCTCAAAGTGCCCATAATCTCCTTGAAGTTCTCCATCAGAAAATTATTTTTCTTATGGTGGCGACTGAACTCCAATAGTAGATCATATTTTGGATCCATTTTATGCATAATATCTAATAGCTTATCATAAGCTATCCATTTATCCTTGTTCAACTCCTACTTATTTAGGTTGAACTCATTTCTGATCAGGTCCTTAGGAAAGTTGAACTCATGCACAAACTTTCTAGCCTTTATTCTTTGTGTAAAAAGGGTAAAGAAACCCTTAGGATCATGCTGCCGCTTTGGACCACATCTCAAATGATAATCCTCAAAGAATTTCTCAAAGTGCACCCAGCCTCCTTTTGAAAAGGAAAAATCAGATACCATTGTATAATCAGGGAAAAATGTTCCCTTACCCCTCCCTATGAGGTTGTCCTCATGGATGCAACCTATTTGCCACATAACTTTTGCAAACCCCACTCTTGGTGGAACATTGTATGGAAATATATGAGGGGCTCCTTGAAAACCATATACCCTCAAAATAGTGCTAACTGGGTATGGGATAATGTCACCCTAGTTATGGCTGACTTTTAATTCTGGCTTCTTCCCCTTTGGCATGAGGAAATCATGTAATTCCTTAGGAATCCTAGGTACATTCACCATCAATCTAGCCCTCAATCTAAAAGCAAAAAAATTAGAAAATTGCACATAACTAGTGCTTTCCTTATTATAAGATAAATTTGCAGCCCATATCTATATTGGAAATCTTTCTCCATCAACCGATTGCCTTAATTTCATCTTCTCAGAGAAGAATTCAACATTCTTGAATAAAAACATATGAATCATCATAGAATACTAAAAGAATTGAGTGTCGATATCATTTTTCTGCAGCTTTGATAGCCCCTCATGTATCCTCTTAGAAAAGAAAGAAGCAAAGTCATATGTGACAGAGAAGTTAAGGTGTTGTATTTTCACGCCCATGAACATGTATGCAATGGGCATCACCACAGCAGGACTGAAACCCAAAATCTGACACAATGAATAAAAAAGTGGCCAGGAAATGATTTGCAAAACAATTTAATCTGAAAGGTTCCTGGTCATTGGGCCTGATATGAAATCTTGAACCTCCTATCCTAGCCAGATGAGGTGGAAGCAATTTAGCTCTGAAAAGAGACTTCAACTTGGCATATTCCTACTTTATTTCCTCAAGGTTGATAGGCACCAAGTCCTCAGTCGGTTCACTCAAGTAAAAAATCTGTTGAATATCATCTATGTTAATGCTTAACAAAACCTTTTCATCATTATCCCTAGTTACACGTGTGATAGGGTCATATCTTGCAGCTACTACCCTAAGCGGGTCTACATCAGGGAAAAAATTTGGTACCACCAGCTTCCCCATATCATACATCCATCCATTTGAAAAAGGGTGAGGAAAATTCCTCTATCCATACCATAATCTGAACATTTCCAAACCTGTGAGAGGAACCCTAGCATCGACTATGTTGGAACAATTGTATACTAACCCCTCCCCCAGGATTTTCCCTCACATCAGAACCAATCCCTTCTTTCTATCATTCATTGACAAGGGAAATTGATCGAGGAAATCATCATACAGGTTTCTTTTTAAATAGTCAATTTGGCCAAAATTTTTCTTGGGTGGTGTCATCTCGAACAAACTATGGCTTCTTATAACTTTACACTTCAAATAGCT
This sequence comes from Sequoia sempervirens, assembly GCA_007258455.2. Taxonomy (NCBI): domain Eukaryota; kingdom Viridiplantae; phylum Streptophyta; class Pinopsida; order Cupressales; family Cupressaceae; genus Sequoia; species Sequoia sempervirens. Next base: position 132,250,021 of record VDFB02086081.1, on the reverse strand, counting down.
AGGACTAACCAGAGATATGAAATTATAGAACAAAATATTGCAATTTCTCAAAATTTAAATAAACTTTAGCCCTTAAATTTTTATCAACAAGCCCTATGATAAGTACAACAAATATTTTCCTTAATTCAAGCACAGAGTGACCAGGAAACATAGAAATTAACTCATGACTCTTTTCACAGAAATCCTAAATTCTGGCTGTCAGGGTTCACAACCTTGCTCTTGGCTTTAAAACTTCTTTGCAAAATACTTGAATGCTTTGTGACACACATAAAGTAGGAGAATTGATTTTATTTCGATCAAATTGTGCTAGTAAATGTCTCATTCACCATTAAAGCTCACTCGTGCATTGCACGAATGGCTCCAATGATATTTGATGCAGATTTAAATTTGAGCCGTTGATCCTTCAACACAGTCATTGGCCCTATCATTAACCCTCAAACAACTTTTCCATCAAGATTATAACACATCCATTGATTTGAATCATGTGCATATTAAGATCACTTTAGTAACTTGCCTTTTAATGTATTTAAGGCCAAATTAATGTTCCACGGTATTTCCTTTAGTCTTTTGGCTTCATCAGATGAGACACGTGGCGACTGTCCATGATATCACGATCAACAGTGGGGCCGTCGCGGGGTGGCGGGGAATGGATGAGATCAAATGGTAGTTGATCATCGATCATGCAATTTCATCCCCTAGAAGGACACGTGGCACGCCCTTGCGATATCGCAATTGGTAAAAATCCCACAGCTTTTGATCACATGATGGCGGTAAACCATTGATATCCGAAGGCAATTTGATCAACGGTAGCACAAATTCGATCCCTTCTGCAAAATAAAACATTCATTAAAAAGGATGAGGGGACATCACTAGGCCAACAATAAACAACGACATAATTTGTTTTTTAAAAGATGAAACACAAGGCCAACTGAGACTTAGGAAATAAAACCCTGCAAAGGAAATAAAGTATTAAAATCAAAGGGACTCGGCCTAGACGAACCGATATGACATAAGTTGTTTTAAAACCCTATCAAAAGTAATAGCAAAATAGAACCCAGCCAAAACATGAAATAAAAATTAGGGTTTTACATGAAGACAAAGCTAAAACCCCAACCCTTGGAAAACTTGAACACCATGAAAGACCATAGACATAAGGCAAGGCATGAGTGAAAAAAAAGGAGCAAAATACTGAAGTTCCATCAGTGGCTCTAGTTGGGGATGTTCATTCCACTGGAATGAAGCGAGAATCCAGAATCTTAGGTAGAGCAGACCAAGATGTAGAGATGACCAAAAAGGGACTATTCAGACAAAACAACCCCAACTATGTACAAAATATATACAAAATATACAAACCTAAACTATTGTTCATGGAAAAGAATACTTCAAGTGAAGTATAACTTCAAGAACTAACCATGAACTGACAGTTCCAGAAGATCTCCTATCATATCTTGGAGGAAGTATGAATCTTCACCCCACTTACCATTAATAAAAAATGGACCCAACCAGATTGCATCAAATTTCCCATGTTTCCCTTTATCTTCTAGTCTAGAATTCCACATTAAAACCAAATCTCCATCTTTGAAACTCCTTGCAGTTGCTGTCTTGTCATACAAATTATTTACTTGCAACTGCAACTTTGCATTTCTCTTTTGGGCTTCCCTCCTGGTTTCATCTAATTCTATAAGAGCTTCCACTCTCAATTGCATCTCATCATCAATTTCATTATCATACATCTAGAAAAACTTATACATTTCCATTAAGTTATTTTGGGGCAACCTGGAATTTATCCCATAAACCAAGTCAAATGGGGCACAACCTATTGCCTTCTTCATAGTTACCCTATCTTCTTAGACTACTAATCTCAGCTTAGAATCCCAAGTCCTTTTATTCTGATCCATAATTCTTTTAATAATCTTCATCAAGCTTTTATTGCTTGAATCTGCTTGTCCATTTCCCTGTGGGTGGTATGGTGATGAATAAGAAATTTGTATGCCATGCTTCTCATAAAACTCTATGTATTCCTCAGATCTAAAATACATTGCATTATCTGACACAATCCTTTCTAGACATCCAAATCTAGTCAATATGTTGCTCATCAGATCCCTTAATGTGTTTACAACCTCTGCACCAATATCATAAACAACATATTTAACAATAACAAATAATCTCATTTAATAGCTCAACATAATAGGATAATATCAAATAGAATTGGCTATTCATCGACATTATCAGCTATTTGGAGCATGAGATAACTACAACACAATCCCAAGATAAAATAGGTCATTGATTTGCAATTTTTAGCAAGCTCTAGGTAAAGATGAACAAATACTAAATCATACAACTTAGATCAATGCCATATATCCATTGTGGGAGTAAAATTCAAATGTATTCAAGGGTTTATGATAGATTTAACACATAATAAATACGATCCCTGATAACATTGCATTGCAATCTCATCAATATGTATTCTAACCCAATACTACTTATCAAATCCTATTACATAACATATCCACCTATAATCCCATTTAAGCATTTTAATTAATTTCCCTTGTCAACAAATGATAGGAAGAAGGGATTGGTTTTGATGTGAGGAAACACCCTAGGGGAGGGATTAGTGTATAATTGTTCCAACATAGCCTGATGGAACATTAGATCTTTTCTCATGCTTGGGAAACCTTTCACCAAAAGATGCCATGAATGCACCTTACCCAAAGTATGCTTTAGGACCTCCATGCATACAAACACAATGATTTCCATTTATCATCTTGCAGCAGTGGTACCTAAGATAATGGTACTACCCCTCGCTTGGACATTGCTCTCTTCTTACAATTGGATACATCAATCCTCCTTTCGATTTTGTCAAAAAGATATGAAATAATTTCTAGGCAATGCCTTCTTGGGTCAATGAGATCACCAAAAGTCTAGGACTTGTCAAATGAAGGTATATTATTGGCACATATCCCTTTGCTATTCACTTGTTAGGACTTAGGAATGACTATCCAAAGAGAAAATGAGATAGTGGCAACAACCATTTATATTATTTATCTCACTGCAATCCATTTCATGGCTATAGTCATGTTGTCACCTAGTGTAGATTTGTTTTTTCAAATTCATAGATAACATGAAGACAAACCTATAGCCTTTAATGGTACTGCTCTTATTCATGACTATGCTCTATTCCCTTGAAGCACCATGATTTATGATGGTTTTTATGTTGAATATATTCATTAAAACACCCTTGTGCAAGTATATGCCTTCACTATTATAGCCTATTGCTGGAATGGATGATCAATGGTATGAAAAGGTAAAAATACAACTATGCTTTGCTTCCTTCACTACTTGTTGCTGATTATTGATTGTTGTTCATATGCACTTGTACCATTGTAATGCTTGATGTCCTACATGAACCTACATGGCTGTCTTGTAGCATAACCTTATAGTTGTTGTTCATATACACTTGTACTATGGCCTTGGCTTCCATAATGAGACCTCTCCTGAATCATAACTGCTTAATTGTCATTTGTAACTTTTTGTTTCTTGTATGCAATCATGATCCATGTTGGATCAATCATGATGACCAAAACCCCTACATGTAAGGTTATGAGTATAGCAATTGTATCTCGATCACATGATATGAGGGTTACATTGCTATCATAAACCTCTCATAATGACATGTTTTCAATAGGCATATTATCTATGTCAACTAGAGTTGATGTTTCTTGAATGTCTTTTCCTTTTATGACTTTCCTTAAAACATCATGCATTGATAGTTATCTAGCAACTTGTTTTCCTAATGTTTGATTGTGAAGGCCTTGAATAGAGCCCTGTGCAACTTTAGATTTTGTTTTTGTTGTTGTCCTTCATGAGACCATTGTAGCATGCATTGTTGGTTGTCCTTATCAATGACAATGACCTTTACCTATTGCATTCACTTTCACCAGTACACCCATGAATGAATAATAGCAATCCC
>VDFB02086081.1:132196296-132245951 GCA_007258455.2 Sequoia sempervirens | reverse complement strand
AAGAAGAGGAATCCAACATTTGCACATGCACTACGGAATAGCACATATGCAACTCTTCCCATGATCTCTCCAATTCTTGAGTGTCCCTAGCACTCCTTCACTCCCATGCTCTGACACCACCTTGGTTGACCATAGAAGGATCTCCAAGCTCTAACACCAACTCCTTAGCTCCATAGGAGTTACTCCCTAACTCAGCTCTACGCCCTTGGTACTCTATGCTCCATGCCTTTGGCATCACTCATACCAATGCCCTTGGCATCCTTCCTTGTCCACTTACTTGGACTATTGTTGCACCCAGTGTAGACTTCCATGGTACTCCAACTTTCATCCTTATGTCCCCCATAAGACCTGGGCTACTCACTTGGCCATGTCTTGCTCTAACGGAACTCCAATCCTACATCCAACTTGGCACCTTACCTTGGTATCTATCCACTCCTCTGGCTTAGCATGCACCCATAGCACCCTTACCTCAAGTTTCTAACATACCCACATTGGTAGACTTGCATCCATGAGTCCCTCTTAGCACCTTGCTCCTTTACTCTAACCTGCTCCTCTTGAGTTGCTCCCTTGTACTAGCTAGCAAGACTCCCTGAGCCCCCTTTTCACCATGCACACCCATGGCATGCCCAACACCAAACCTTAGTACTGGCATCCCATCTTGGACCTACTCAGCATCCCATGCACCATTCATCCCTACTCCTTAAAGAGGGATGACTAGCTCCCGAAACTAATCCCTTGTCAACCTTGCACCACTAGTTGCATCCAAGCCCCATGGCACACTTCTAATGCCCTGCACTAGTACCAAACCCATGTGAATTACCAACCTACTTTGTGGACCACCTTTGCTCATCCCCTTGTGTACCAACTCAACCCACTTGAGTCCCTTCCATGCACTACCCCATATCGGGTCCTAGAAAAACCTCTATTCCATTTGGGTACTCCATGAGTACTCATCCATCCATCTTGCACTTCTAGTCCTAGCACCACACCATCATGACCTCTTGACTCCATGTGGAGTTCCTTACCTAATTGGCTCCTTTATGAGCACCCTCACTAAGACCCTGTCCCATTCCTAGGTAGTCACTTAGTTCCCTTTGATAATGGATTCCTTTCCCCCATTAGAACTTGCACCTTAGGCATACTTAGGTGAGCACCCCAAGTAGTACTCCATTCCTCTTTGCTAGGATGCACACGCCCAGTTATGTGCCCTAGACTCCTCACTTAGTCCATGGACCTAATGTTCCCCTCTTTACCCATGTTCCTCACCCATTACGCAACAAGTACCAACACTCAATCCCCTTAGCAACATGCCTTGGGATCGACCCATGTTGGCCTAGCTACTCTGCTTCATTAAGTTGGACTCTTGGCTCACCCTTAGACCCCACTCTTGGAGGCCAAGACGAAGGTACTCTTGTTCCCTCTTAGGATCCATGAAGAACACCATGCTTACCCCCAAAGAAATGGTGGTGGAGCTACATCTTCTTTGCTCCTAAGGAGAGGTATCCCTAGTAGTCCCTGACTCCTAGTTCCCTTGGACACCTTTGTGCACTCCTGGCATCGGATTGGGTTCACCCCCTTCGAATGAACCACCCCCTCTATATAAGTTATTTGTTTGATTCCCATACATTTGAAGGAAGTATCACTACTTCTAGTCCAATCCCCCAATTTTTGACTTAGTCACCAAACTTCTCCCCTCATCAATTCTACATGTTCCAAACATGACTAACTCCCCATATTGGGCTCCCCGAGTTCCAAACCTGAACTCCATGAATTACACCTTGTGCAACCTACACTTCAGTTTTGATGCACCCCTGGTACACATAGAACAACTTGTTGATGCATTGCCTTGGAACACCCTCGTTCCACTCCACTGTTGATTGGAACACCCTATTGGTGTACCCCCCATAACAATCCCGGTGTACCCCTAGAACACTCTATCCTACACCTGGTGCACCCCTGGTACACTCCTAGTGCACCCTTGACTTGGACACCCCACTATGACCCAATCCTCCATGCACAATGTTTCCCTACAACTTGGCACCCTACTTAGTCTCTTGCACATTTCTCACACCCTGGAACCATCTCAACACCTTGGCACTTGGAATTCATCCCACAATAGCGCCCAAAACACCACTTCACCTTGGAACCCTTGGAAGTCACTTTTTTGCACCCTAGTTGCAACCCCTGGTGCACCTCTGAACACCCCTTGATGCTCCCTTGGACACACTATTCCAGTTCCTAGTGCAACCCTATTGCACCCCTGGTGCACCTTGGTACACACCTGGAGCACCCTAGGATGCCCCACCTAGACTGGTGTTCCCCCTCAACTCATTGCACCCCCCTTACATTCTCCCCCACTCAAAAATAGGCGACACCCTTGACGTCGAACCATTCAGCTCAAGGTACCCTCACCTGCTCCCAAATTGGAGACCTTCCTTGAGGGTTCTCTAACTCCCATGTCCAACATGTGGGGTTACTTCCACACACCTTTCTGACCTAGTCATACTTGGTTTATGCCAATGTCCTTGAGACTGACCCACACTGCAAGCTAATACAAATTATAGTGATTATGATAAAACATGCTAATACAAATTAGAATGATATTAATTTATTAAAATATATTTTCATAAAAGATAGACATAATATTAAATAATTTTCTTTTTACTTTAAGATAATTTGGAAGAGAGTGTCTATATTTAATTAATTTAATACAAAACCTAAATTCCTCACTCATTTTTTATTTCAAATTATCAGGAATTTTTATAAAATAATTAAAACTAAAAATTGAAACATAATGATGTCAAAGCTTTATATAGTAGAATGACTCTCTCTATATAAAAAAATCCACATAATTTTACCCAAAAGCTCTCTAAAGATGTAATAGATTGTGAAAAAATTATGTCTATTAATTTTAAAACATAACATATATTTAAAAAAACTAAAACTATGGAATGAATCTTATACATGTAAATAAACTAGCCATTCAAGAAAATAAGACAACTTCTTTAATTGATACCTTTCTTAAAATCTACTAATCATGTTATCCCTATAATTTTTAATGTTCTTGTCATAAGTTAAAAAAAAATCCTATACTAGTTTCCACATAAATATTTTAATGTTCCATGAAATAAAATGTTAAAATCTACACTATATTACTATATGGTTGTACAAAATAGTACTTACAATTGTAGGGGTTAGAGTTATACATTTATATAAAGAAAAAAAGTGCAAAGTTCCAAACATGCATATTATTTATGGAGACCTTACATTATCATGAACTATTATAGTCAATTTACACAAGTCGATAAATAGAATGTCCTCACTATAAATTTATAATAAATTTGATTTAATATTAGTCCAAAATAATAATTGAATATTCTAACTTGTATAAATAAAAATTATTTTAAAATTTAAGATATATGAAATTTTTATTTGGTCAAGTAAACCTACTTATATTGTAGATATCCAAAATTTACCCCTAATTTATCATACTAACTTTCATGTAACTTATTTAACTAATTGTATTCACCCTTCATCATTAATTAATTCTTCCCTAAAATTAATTAATTAGGAAAAATCAAATAGCCTTATTCCCCAAATCCTCTAGCTAAATCAATTAATTAACACCTACTTAATGAATTGGTTTAGGCTAATTAATCTCTGTTAGTATTTCCTCTAATATTTAAATCACATCAACTTTGATCTTTTTCCATTTAATCCTAGTCATTAAATCTATCTACATGGATTCAAGTACAAACTTGTTATCATTTCCATGTGTTTCCTTTCATTTTATGCTCCCACATGTGTGAGCATGCCACCCATCCTAGTCATTATATCTATCTTCATGGATTCAAGTATAAACTTGTTACCATTACCATGTGTTTCCTTTCATTTTATGCTCCCACATGTGTGAGCATTTCACCTTATCCCATTCCTTTCTCACACATGTGTGCCTCAACCTTTGCTTCCACCTCAACTTTCCCATGCTCATAAATGTGTGAGAATGTTAACCTTAAATCCATACTTTGCTCACACATGTGTGAGCATGTTAACCTCATCCACACTTTTCTCACGCATGTGTGAGAATTCTATCTTGGAGGCATGATAAGTCCCCACCTTATCCCTTGACCTTTTCAAATATCTCTACTCCCTTGATCACATGTGTGTGAGCACATCTCCCACACATATATCATCTTTCTCACACATGTGTGAGCATGCCTAGTGCTTACACCTCATGTGACACTTGTCACAATACTACAACTTCAATCTATGTCTTCATCTTTCTCAAATCTTAGCCATCCATTAACATTGCATCCTAAACCTTATTTTTTCTCATAAAAATCTATAAATCGAAGGCCTCCCATTCCATTTGATAATCCACTTTTCATCTTATCATTCTATTATCCATTTGATTACCTACCTTCACACTATCATCGTGTCATTTTCTCAATCAATCATCCTAATCCTACTATCATGGTGTTGACCTACTTTAGCAACCATATTCCACTATCAAACTATAACAAAGAACATATCAAGTGGAGCATTGGGTGTACTTTATTTCCGCTCAATCAAAGGAGAAAAAAGAAACAAGGTATAAGTGTCCATTTGTTATATTTGAATCCTTGTGTTTCATGTTTTATTTTTCTCTTGTCTTCATGTGTATAACAATTCAACCTTTGATCATACTTTCACTTTATATGAAAAACATTGTTAGTACATTAATCTATCTTTCAGTGAAATCAATATGTCCCTTCAATACAAATATTTTCAAATATTAAAATCAAATTTATTTTAAACAATCTACATATATATTCATAAATATTTTAAATTATATAATCAAAATAGTGTACTAACCTTTTTTAACTATAATTTAACTATATGAAAATTTATTTTAAGCATTATCCATATTTATTATTTTTTAAAATTTAAAGTTAAATTTTTAATTACCTATACAATGTATTAAATGAGTATGATTTTTATTTTATATAAACAAACATGTTAGACCATGTTCTACTAGTCAGGGCTTGTTCTTTTTTTAAGTTTCAATTAATTTTTTTTAAATATTTAAAATTTTAAAGATTGTATTATTTGGGTCATGGGCTAACAAAAGGTTTTAAAATGTATCATTGACCTTCTTAAACATAGCGGAACTTTCACTGTGAATTTAGTGACTTATAAAATTGTAGTAAATATAATATTAATTAATTGGTAAATAAATTTAATGCTTTAGAAAATGTGTTATACAACTTTACAACCAATCAAATTGTTGAGAGTTCATTTTCAACTAATTAGATTATTGAGAATTTATATTTTGAAATTTTTTGTTAAAATATTTGAATATAAACTTTATAAAAGATGTATATTTGTTTTATAAAAGAAAATTATAATACATAATTAGTTCAAGAGTATAACTCATAATAATCGATTAAACAAACTTGATTACAATAGTGTTTTCCTAAAGGAAAATACTAATATTAAATATATAATTAAATGAAAGGAATTAGGTGTTTTAAGAATGTCAATGAAGATTTGATGTTAGAATTCTTCATTAAGATATGAAAATTTGTAGTTATTAGATTGATGCATGTCTCAAAATCAAAGCAGATGTAGAAAATTATAAGCACCGTGGACTTGACCCCTACTTTTGGATCTTAAGTGGTAAAATATAGAATTCTAAAACAATCTTTCTCTAATTTATAATATCTAATGTGAATGGTAAGTGTTGCAATGTTTATAAACACCTTATAAGAACCTCACTCTTACTACATAATAAATACTTAGATTTTTACCATAGAAGTAAATAAACATATGCTTAAAAATAGGATAGCAAAATTTTTCATTTACATACATCATTTTATGCACATGACCAAAAAATAATGAATAATATAACCTTTGAATATGAACTACATTAATTTCAACTTGAGAAATAAGATAGAACTTTGCAATTACAATTTATACGTGAAATTCTTTCAAGTATACAAGTTTATAAAATATAATAAATGATACAAGGTCAAGTCTTCCATATCTAGAAAATGCTTCTATTTCACAAGCCTTGGTGTTGTCATCTATAAGAGGGAGAGCATCACTCAAGCTCTTTACCTCCAACCATAGACTAGCAATCTCTTGCACATCTTCCAACTGGAAGTGGCCCTACCCTTCACGAAGAGTATAGACAAAGGAACCAACAAGTATGACATTTGAGTTCTAGTGTTGTTTCCTACATAACCAATCAACCATACAACTTTAGACATCTCTAACTAAGTATGACCAATTTGACTGGATATGCAATCTGGAACACAATGAATTAACTAATACAAGCAAAGGCATTTTCATTACTTAGGCCAAATATTTGAAATATATTACATACTTCCTTAGGAAGTGAAGTCATAAGTTCATACACCTCTAACTCAACTTGAAAACAACCTTGACCTAAGATTTAACACATGACTAACTAGTTGACTATTTGTCTAACCTTTCTTAAGGATATTAAATCTCAAAAATATAACTTACTAAAAAATGGTAAACTTACTAAGATGGAAATTTTTTCCTAACATTGAACACCCATGTTACATACTTGCAACATCTTGGGAGTTGGATACTACCACTTTTTCACAAGTACTTGCACTCAAATCTTAAGAGTAAACTACTCTCCTATTTTCATTCACAAATAGTTTACAATTTTTTCAAACAATGTCATTGACTCGAGACACTTTTCCTTACACATAAATTCTTGTCAACTTGTCAAATAAGTAAATTAAAATAATATTGTTCATCAATAATGTTGTACCTATAATAAATTTTTGCTTCAATAAGGCATTTTTCTTTATCATGTAAAATTGTTGTCAAAATTCTATTTTAGGTCAAACAAAACATAGGCTTTTTGTGGGTTTATGTCAAGGAAGATACTTGCAAAATTCTAAAAGTTTTAAAATTAGGGTTTTGCACCCATGCTTTTAGGAAAACCCTAAAAATAGTACCTTCCCAAAATTAGTTCAAAATGATTTTGATAGGATAATCTGACTTACAATCACACCGGTCAAGTCAAAATCACCAAAAAGTTTGTTTTACTTTGGTGGTTCTACTTCATTATTTTCAGGAGAAAAGCTAGGACCTCCGTAACCATTAATGGAAAAAGGCCAGTACCAGTTATCAAAATCTAAGCCTCAAGAGCTTGAATGAAGAATCCATGGTGAAATATGCTTGAAAAGATGCTCTGTGATAGAGGGGATTTTTAAAAGTGAAAAATGTTGAAAATATTCTAAGTCTAGAGAATGCACACCTTGCTACAAGAAAGAGGCTATGCAGTTAATGCCTTACCCATTTTCCAAACAACCGTACATGTAGCATGGTGAAAGCAATTATTGTGGTGAATGCATTCATGTCATCGACAACAGTGATCAAGTCAGTCAAGCTACAAATGTGAACGCAAAGCGTGAAGAGATGTGAGTTTTTCAAGGAAATGATGAAGTTGCAGTCAAAAGTGCCCATGTTGGCTAGGGGCTCCCATGAATTCAAAGGATCAAAGGCAGTCATCAGGTTTATCAAGACAGTCATCTCCTTCATGATTCTACTAGCTTTCCAACACATCATCAAGCAAATTCACCTGATTCATCAATCATCAACAAACGTAAGCAAAGTTAGGAGATGCTACAAGCAACTACCATAAAAAATGGTAGTCAAACATGAAAAAAAGTGCCCTTGTAGCTCAGGGGTGCCCAAGAACAAGATGATCTAGATGTCATTTTTGAGTAAGCTCTTCTTCAAGTGATCTCTCTGCCATCAGCACAGCTTTGCAACGATCCTGTTCACCAATCTTGATTCAACATCAAACAACAACTGTTGATTGCTTGAGCATGCGAAACAAAGGGTAAATTAGTGCACATCAAAGAAAAAGTGACCCTGTTGGCTAGGGGCGCCCATCATTTTGAGCCACTTGTTGAACTTTTCAGCAACTAATTTCTTCAAGGCATCTGCTCAGCATCCTTTCAACTCCATGACCAATCCAGTTGCGTACTCACAAGACCTTTCAAGCATTCATAGATGAAGATCAAGCAGAAAACACCAAAGGTGAAGACGAGATGAAGAATACGAAAAATTGGCTAACACTATTAAGGAAATTGTACCTTCCTAGAAATAGGCGCCCAACCTTTTTGGGAAGTCAGATGCAGTTTTCAAGCTTCGTGACCTCAAGGAAGTCCTTCTCCATCTTGATCAATCTCAGCAATGACACCATCAACAAGTCCAATAGATAAATCAAACATTTGATGATGAGGATCAAACTAAGGTTGTTCATGAAATGTTGCAAGTCAAAATTATAAACACAAAAGGTCAAAGGAACCCTTGCAGACCAGGGGCGCCCAAAATTTTGGGGTCTCTAAACCAACTTTCATGACATGCAAGGCCAATCAATCTTTTCGGTACTAAACTAGTTACCCATTCCATATCTTAGCATGTTCACTGGAATCATCATTCATCAAAGATCTCAAATCAAAGAACTAAAGGTCAAAATGGAAGAACTAAAAAGCATCCAAGAAAATAACTGTCTAATGAAAAATGCACCCTTTTGGGAAAAGGCACCCAAGAATTTCAGGCATCAAATTTAGGTTTTTAGCTTTGTAGCTCCCGAACACACTTCTTCAGAGTTGATCAAACTCAGCAATGGATCTATCAGTAACACTTCAAGATCAACTAAACAACCCAAATCAAGGATCGAACAAAGGCATTTCATCACATAAAAAGAATGAAAAAGTGTTCAACTCTCAACTTGGATGACTAAAGTCAAATTAGACTCAGTTGACTAAAGTTGTCTATTTTGAAAGCCTTTTCATGTCTAAAACATCCCCAAATTGGTGGAAATCATCTTTGTGAACTCCAGATCAAGCAAATTAACTCCTCAATCAAGTGTTGGCACCTAAACTTGATTGATTCAACATCAAACATTATTAATCAAGTCTAGGTGTCATAATTCAACATCTTTCTTTATAGGTTGAAGCTCAAGAACAAGCATTTTTCCTCTCCAACGTCTTTTGAGGATCTGACAGAGGGTTTCTCAACATTCTTCATATTTTCATGAATCAGTTGCACAGAGGGACAATTTATCAGAGGTTGCATCTTCAGGCATGATTTTCTTGAAGGTCTAGAGAGGTAGTTTATAACTTCCAAACTTCTTTTTGTCTTTTTCCTCTATTCTTGTCTTAGATCTTCTTGCATGTCCAAGAAAACAATAGTTATTCATAGATCTAACCTTCTGGGTATGATCAACACAACTTTTTCAACAAAGCCCACATGTCAAATTCTTCTAGAAAAAGTAGCCATGCTGTCCCTTTTTTAGGGTTTCTGAAAAAAGTCACAATTTTGAAAAATAGACAAATTGGGTTTGTTTAGCTTTGAAGTGCCTACAATACCCATGTGTTAGATTTTTTCAAGAAAAATATTGCATCGCTACTTCTGTTGCTTCTAAAGCTTCTGCCTCAAGATATTCTTGCATGTACAAGGAAAAGTGACTTTTTGGATTTTCTAACATTTTGGGTCCATTTAAAAAATTATTACCAAGAAAACCCATGTCTTAGAATTTTTCATAAAAAGTGCTTCTCAACAAGGCTATTTTTAGCAGTTTCAAAAAATTTGTCTAAACAGTATCATGTACATAGTCAATATTCAAGGTTTTCAAAATGCAGTTCTCCCAAGTCAAATATAAGACCAAGACGGTCTTACTCCATGACTTCCTGAAAATAGTTGACACCGATCTCCATCGGGCACACCCAGGGGTCAATGTGGACAGATTGACAAGCATAAACATTCAAAGTCCACAAGTTCCATACGGTTTCACCTCGTATATTTGATAGCCTTCCAAGGCCAATTTAGAGGGTTGAATATTGTTGGAGCTTTGCGTGTACAACAAGTTTTTGTGCATTTCTCATAGCTAGAGGGTTTGCATTCAAACTTAGCGGTTTCATCATACACCACTCTTTCATTGAGAAGAATCAAGAAAAGTGTAAGAAGCACAAAAGATATGGGAGAAACAGAGGTCCTCACTCCAGTTACAAATCTTCCAAAATTACCAATCAATTCCTTTCCAATATCAAACGTAAAGATAGTAACTACATGAGTCTCGGTGATGTGAAAACATAGTTCCAGGACCTCATCCATAGTAGTTTATGTGATGACCCTACTGATTGTAGGCTAAGTCAGATTGCAGTTATGTAAACAAGGCTGGATGATGCAGATGCAAAGAAGATTGAATATCAAGAACATATTGCAAGTGGTGGAGAGATGCTACGATGACACGTCATCATCCTGCAAAGCATCAGTTATCCAGAGGTAGAGATAGTCAACGACTGGTTAGAGGAAATGATGACTCAAGTTGATGAGGTGTAAACTCTTAGTTAAGGACATCCTACCCCTCCAAAATAGCATTTATGATGATGTAGGAGTTAACTTGATACCTCTTTCTAAGTTAACTCATTGTCCCACTGATCATGCATGTATAATCCCACTGATTGTGGATGTCTATTTTGGAGGCACTTTGTATATTGGAGTTCTCTTTTAGTTTAAAGTTAACTAAAGTAGACTTTCCAATTAGCTGCTAGGTCACCTACTTTTAAACGAGAATAAATCTTGTAGATTGGAAAGAACTCATTGTTAACTCAAGGAGATTTTAGGGTTGTCTACTCCTTTGAGCTTCTATAAATAAGAGCCTTTGCTCATTATTTTGTAACTTTTATTACTACACGAAATTGTTGTGCCATTGTGCCATCAAGCTTGCAAGTCAATATCTATTCACTCTTAGATAAGAGTTGTTTGGTCTGATCACAATTGTGTATGATTTCATACCTTTTTTGTCCCAAATCTTTGTAAATCATTGAGAAAGTTTGAAGAAATAAATCAAAAGGAAAATGTGCAATTTAATCCAAAGTTCCAAGTTCTATCAACATTTATTTTTATAATCTATTGTTTCAATCTACACCTTGGACAGGCGTCAACGCCTCCTTCAGAATTTGGAGATTAATGGTTATCATTTGATGTTGTTTTATGATCTAGATTTCAACCTACACCTCAGACAGGTGTTGTCACCTCCTTAGGAATCATGTTATCCAGTTCATCATTTTGTGTTGTTTCTAGTAATCTAAATCTTAGCCTGCACCTCGAACAGGTGTCGTCACCTCCTTGGGAATCCTGAGATTTAGCTTACTATATGAGTGTTTGCTTGCATAAGACCTTATTCCAATGTAGATATGAAAGTTCAAAGCCTCCAGATGCATTTTGAGAGATAGTCGGCCCAAGTGATCCAACCATTCCCCAAATATTGCTCCTACACCCTCTTGCCCTGTTTTACTTGAGGATGTAGGATAGTTTAGCCTAGTTGTAGTTAAGGCCTACAAAAACTAGAGAAAATCTTAGCCACAACGCATTGAGTTTTATCACCCTGGTGCCATGCTGCTAAGTAAAAAGATAAGAAACTTATATCATTTACTTTTATGCAATAACAACAAAATAAGGAGCTTCCCCTCCTGATTTGAAGAGTAGTTAATTCTGTGCATATTTGTTTGTTGCCAATATGCACTCCAAAGGTATGAATTGTAACACCAACAAATAAAAAAACGTAAATTCTTTCAAGATAGTTCATTATGTCTCTATGTTTTTTCCTCCTAATTCTTTGCACAAGAACACAATAATAGTGCTGGTAGAAGTACAATATATAATACCAAATTCTTTTATCTAAAAGGTACTATATTGAGGTGTTTAAAATCTTTTAACAAATCATATTATAAAATTGATTTCTTTCAATCAACTCAACAAAGTAAGCATTAATATTATCTTATAAATTTATAAATACATAACATAGAATATTTGTTGATGACGATGTCACTCATAACAACAATTTGAATAAATTCTTCATAGACAAACCGCGAAGATCCTATCCTTCTTGAAAGATATGGAACAAAGACAATCTAAAAGGGGAATTTTTTTAACAAGAAAAGATTGAATTAGTTCAATCCCAAGTCTCTGGTAGTCGGGTCTTGATTGTACTAGGTTCACTTCAGGGTATGATGTGATATTATTGTTAATCTCAAAGGGAATACAATCATTTCTAGTTTCCTTAAGAATTATAAGCTTTTTACACAATATTTCCAATTCATTCATAAAAATAACATCATGAAATCAAAAGATTTGAAATAATATTTCACATGAATATCAACAATTTCTTTACTATCACTTAAGTAGATTTAGCTTTAAGCATTCAATAATTTCATAGAAAACAAAATATTTTCAATAAATTTCCATCCATTCATCTATTTTTTTTGGAACATTTTCAAGAATTTAAACATCTATTATAAAACAAAGCATTAAAAAAATATACTGAAAATTAAAATTTCTCCTGGTTATTCTCCATGCATGCCCCAAAGAATTAACCATATCAAAGCAAACCGCTTTATACTTCACCAGATTACTTCACAGCTACATATAAAACAGTGTGAACTTTTAAAGAGAGGGGTTTTAGTTTAGACACCAAGTAGGTTCTACATGCACCCTTGAATGGTGCAGCACACAATCTTGTTCGACTAAACTAACAAAAATAGCTACAAAAGATTCATGAGATAGGTAGCTATCAAATTGGCTCTGATATTGATAATGTCTACATGCATACAAGTTTTTAGACTGGAATGATTTAAAAAACAAGAACAAAGAACAAAACTTAGATAAGTTTAGCTCTTCTGACATCCACAAATTCTGAACTTAAAATGAAAATAAAGCAGTAAATGGCCTTTTATAGGAACAAGGCCCCAAGAGTTCAAACTTAAAGTTTACCCAGAGAATCAAAAATAACAAATCAAAAAGTAGCACGTGGCATACGCCAATTGTCATCAAAATATTCTAGATGAAGTCAAAGCTTTGACTTCGCCAACAACAACACTTTTCACTTCTTACTTTGGTACGCAATACTTCGCATAAATCAAGGTTATCAACATCCTTTAGAATACCAGATAGGAAACATCTACTGGTACCAAGAACATCTTGCAAAATTCAAATACAACAAAAATATTTATGCGAAACCTCTGATATCTGGTATCCAGTTCTTCCTTTCATCATTCAAGGCTCAGACTCTAACATCTTTTCTCAGCCTTTCTTCAATTGATATTTTCAAAAAGTACTCAATGTTTGATGCATATGTTCTTTTGAAATCCCTTGTATTTCCTTCCAAGTGAGTTTGAGCCTAGTGTATTCTTTTGATACCTAGAGTATACTACCATTTCTCTACACTTTGTTTGTTTCATATCTAGCTATAGTGTTCCTACACTGTATAATCTCATCAATGACCTCCTGAGTTAATAACTGAATAGGGTCTTTGTTTATTCTTTCAATCCATTCCTTGAAGGCTTTAGCTTCTTTACCTTCCTATCTTAGTGTTTGGGGATCACAACCTTGACATGATAGCATTTCAATAAAGTATCGATCTTTATCAAACAATTTTCTAAATTCTACGGTGACCTTTTCAAATCCTTCAATACATTGCATCAACATGTCACCTTCCCATTTCAATTATTTCTTCCATTTTTTTGGCAATGGAAATTCTTGCTCTGAAATTACATTTCCTTGTATTAATTCTTGGACATTTATTTGTATGAGAATTTCAATATTTCAATATTTCACCTTTCATCATTAACCTATTCCTAGCGAATCCTGCATTCACTTTCAAATCTTTTGGATTTTTCTAACCGATGGTATGCTTCCTTATATTTCCCTATTGCATCTATAATAAATTATTCCCCCCTACCTCACCCAATACTCAATCCATTCTTCAAATGCATTCATTTTATGGCGAACTATTGCAATTGCATCCACCTGTTCTTGTAACATTAGTACTGGATGTTGGGGCAATTCAGTCTATGCTTGACCAATTAGGGTTAATAATTTTATAAAATTTTCCAAGGTAGCAACCCGTTCTTTCAATTATCTTTTCTTCTTTTTATACTTTTATACTCTGGAAATAGTAGCATCCATATTCATCTTTATTTCTTCCAACTCTTGTCTCCAATATGAGTGTCCAAGATTAATACTTGTTATCTTGTACTCCTTAGGTGTTATCTCATGTCTATTTTTGTCAACTGTTGGAGTAGTTATATGGATGGTTTTGTCACCATTAGCATTTCTTTGTATGACATTTTTTGATTTAGCTCTACGCCTAAGCTTAGGAGTATCTACTTCTTGTATGAAACTATTAAGATTCAAAGGCAATACTTCTACTTCCATTAGGGAAGCCAATTCCCTAATCAACCAATCAGGTGCATCATCATCTAACTCTAACTCTGTAACATTCTTTTGTTCCTGGTTTCCACTTGATTCAGGAACCTATTCTCTTACTTCTTCAGTCTTATCTATTACGTCCTCCAAAATAGGAATTTCTTCAACAATTTCTAGCATAGATTCAGGATTTATGGGATTTGGCATTGTCTCTTTTATTTGAAAACTTATATTCTCCTGTCTATCTAGATGTTCAACATCAACTTATTGGATGTTACTTTCTTTTTATTTTTCTATGTCAGAGTTTCCCTCATTTCTAACTCCATCACTTGAGACCTGTGTAGCTTCTTCTTTCTTAATCTCAACTTCAACCTAGTTTTTCTCTTATTCTTCAAAGACCTACGATTGTTCATTATCATTTGGAACATTCCCAAGTGAAGGTTGGGAATCAAAAGTATCTTCAATAATTACTTCATCAATAGGATCTTACTCTGCAATCTCCTCTGTTTCCATCTCAAGGATATCGGGGTTCCTCACTTTTGAGGCGAGTGTTCCTTGTATAAATTTTTCTTCTTCAACGTTTATAGGAATGGACCCTGTATCCAAAATTTCTTCTACTACTGGTCATACCATGGGTTTATCTTTAAACTTATTTTCTTTTACCTTTTCCCACATGGCACCCCATCTATCCATATATTATTTAATTTTGGCTTCATCTGCCTCAAAAATTTCATCCAAAACCATAGGAGTTCCTCCTAGTGCTTGTTTCATACTAGCCATGTTAACAGAGGGAGGAGAAGTAAATAGTGTTATAGCCCTTTGAGATGAAAACCTTGTCTGTGTACCAATATTTTCTATTACTCCTGCTTCTTCATCAATAAACGGTTTAGTCCTTGGTTTTGTTGTAGAGGAAGATACACCTTTGGGTCTTACTTTTGATTTATCTTTGCTTGATTTTGCATCTTTCTGCTTATCAAATGGCTTTACTAGAACTTCTTGTCTTGAAGCTTCAGGGGATTTCTCTTTAATCCTTATACCAAGAGTTGCCTTACTAGTATTTCTTTTCTTCCTAACAGGTTCTCCACTCTCAAATGTAGTTTCATCTCTTTGTTTTCTTCTTTTTTCTTCTGAGAATGTGGTTTCAATTCCTGTTTCTCTCAAATCTTTAAAAAAATCATTTATCCAGTGTTGAGTGTGTAACAGAACTGGTGCAGAGAACTCATCAATTGATATCATTTCTTCACCCTCATAATCCAGGTTTGGGATAGGTTCATCATACACTTCATCTTCATTATAAACTTTATTCAACACTTCTCCATCATCCTTTTCCATATTATCCAGAATGTCATGAAGCATAAGAATCCGGGCAGGTTTTAAAGACAATCTTTCATACTTTCTTACTCTTACTCTGTGCTCATCTTCAGAATTAAGCTAGTAATCTTCTAGGTGCTGGACATGAGCACGGTAACTAGCTACAGCCTTGGCAATATTCCCTTCGAGATTATAATACATTATTTGAAGTGGAAAATACTCAAAATTATGTCTTTAGTTCTTCTTCACACAAATCAGACAACCTAATTGCATTGCATTTATAATTCCCTATCACAATAGTAAATCTGAAAGAGGCCTTCTTATGAGCCTTGTTATAAAGAGCCTGAGATGGTTTTAACTGTCTCACCAATTCTTATAAAAAAATTTGTCTGTTGGATACTTGGGCAACATGAAAGGATGTACATCAAACCCTTCCATCCTAATGTAGGAGTAAGTGGGAAACTAAACATACTAGCCTCCCATTGGTCTAATGACATTTTTGTTAGAAACCAAGATCACCTGCATGCAATCAATCACCTGTCACATGCAAAAGACATGTAGAACCAAAGAAGATGTTATGTAAACCTCAAAGTAAAAATGCATTATTGAGAATCAATTATTACAAAGAGATCAATCCTTATGAAGGAGATCAAGAAACCCTAAAAGGGAAACCCTACATGAAACCCTAGTGTGCACACTTAATAATTAAGCAATTATTAATGTGCCTAAGTTTAGCTTAAGCAACTAAAGGAATAAGTGACTTAATTAATTAACCAGTATGATATAATTAATTAAGCATAATTTAACTTATTACTCTAACACCCCCCCTTAAGATGAACTTAGGAAGAAGCTAAAACACTAGAATAAGATGCATGAAAGCAAAGATGGGTCCCGACAACTAGGCTTGATCAGGTACCCATTTACAAATGCAAGAATGAGGTAGAGAAGGAAAAACCTAGTGGGAAAAAACCCCCAATGATATGACATCTGCAAAGAAGCTGGAAGAACTCTGTAGAGTAACACTAGAACCGAAATCTAGCAAGCAAGGAAAGATTCTTCTGTCTACTACTGAAACCGGATGAGAGTCACTGATTGACTCAAGGAATCATGAAAAAAGAAACAACAGACCCGATGCCTCAGAACACTCAAAAACTCCAAACGGGAACAACCCTGGAATCTATGAAGCAGCAAGCAATTATTGAAAGATGTATTACTGAAAACGAAGTGCAAAGATGCAAGATGCACCCTCCCAACTGCCAAAACATCCAAGTAATCTCTAAATAACCCATCAGGCTAAATCTGTCTAAGCGATCAACTTGGGATAGATACAAAAAAAGTACATGGATAGCAACATAGATCTCCTTAATACCTTTCCAATGCCACAAAGATAGTGAAAATCAGAGATCGTGGCAAAAAGTTATGAGCTTGGAAGTCTAAAATAAACATTTGACTTCAAACAGAAATAAATTTAGTAAAATAGAAAAATACTATAAAATAAACTACACCACTAGAAAGTGCTCGGAACTAGCTTTCCGGCGATATCTCATTTGCCCGATTTCGATATCGTATGACCAAGTTATGACCAAAAGAAAAAAATTGCTCTTTTGGGGAAAATTAGGGCTAGGAAGGGCCAAAAGAGCACCGTACAGAAGTAGACGCCATGTTGACGTCAGTGGTTCATGAGCATAAAATTGACAGCCATCTGGTCGTCGCCACAAAAATTTGGCCCCTTGCAAAAAAAAGTTGATAGAGCCCTTGGTCGCTGATATGACCAAGGGCTAGGTGTCGAAGTTGGCCGAGGGCTGGTCTCGGAGCTCCCGGTCCCCCATAGGACCTCAGCCAGTGGAGCTAGAGCCTGTGGGGGCTGGGCTGGAGGCCCAGTGGCAGACCGGCGGAGGTTGCTATAGGGCGGCGCTACAGTGGCCGCTCGGTGGTGATTGATTTTTCTATTGCATGCACAATAAATAATGCGCGTTTTTCTTTTCTTTTTTTGAAAAATGTGCCTCGAAGTGCATGTTGGGGAGGCCGTATGGCCTCCTTGGCAAAAAAATTTTGCCTCAGAGACAAACTTCACGAAAATCAATGATTTGACAGGCGTTTCTATGGTTTTGGCGTGCTGCAAACGTGATGGCGACATCCGTTTGAGCCCAAAATGTCCCAAAAAATTGGCTACCCCAAGATCTTGCAAAAAAGGATGCTTGTGGAAACCCTTGCATTAGAAACTCACTGAAAGGCCATATCTTCATATCATGAACAGGCAGCTGTAGGTCCAGAGCTCTAATACCATGTTAGAAACCAAGATCATCTGCATGCAATCAATCACCTGTCACATGCAAAAGACATGTAGAACCAAAGAAGATGTTCTGTAAACCTCAAAGTAAAAATGCATTATTGAGAATCAATTATTACAAAGAGATCAATCCTTATGAAGGAGATCAAGAAACCCTAAAAGGGAAACCCTAAATGAAACCCTAGTGTGCACACTTAATAATTAATAAATTATTAATGTGCCTAAGTTTAGCTTAAGCAACTAAAGGAATAAGTGACTTAATTAATTAACCAGTATGAAATAATTAATTAAGCATAATAACTTATTACTCTAACAATTTTGTGCCTCCAAGGACAATCTTTTGGCTTTATCACCTTCCATCGTTCTGACCAACTTCATGGAGAACATATCATTAACTCTCTTGTAATTCTCTTTGTATCTGTGGATAGTGATATGGGGTAAATGAGTATATATCAAACTATTTCCTACTTCCTTGCCCAGAGTACCAATCTTTTTTAACCCTTGTTTTCTTTCCCTCATGGCGCAAGAATAAATCACATATGAATACATAAAAACATCTGGTTTTGGGAAATGCCTTTATCTGTTCATATAGCTTGTCACTAATAAATTTCCCCCAATGCATTTTCTTGGGATTTTCCATAAGTCTAGATATTATTACAAAAATCCAAAGTTCAAATTTAACCAGCTATCTTGCTCAACAGAGTTATAATATCTTGAATATCTTGGTTGAACATAGACATTTGAATTACTTTGGTCTATTGTGTAATCGACTCTTTGCACTATTGGGTACTCATAATTTCTTTGTTGCGTACTTCAACATTCTGATAAATTTTGGCCTTTGCTTTCATATCAACATTATACATTTGAGTGTATATAGGGGGCCTGAATGTGTATGTAATTCCTCTATGTGAGAGATCTACATAAATTCTCCCTTCCTTCCCAACAACTATTTTGTCTAGGTTATAATTTTTGTCAATCAGATTGCAGCTGAATGCTTGAATGACTAAATTCAGCAATCTATTGAAACATGGGAACTATCTTCAGGTTGTGGGTATTCCTATGGTGAAGATAGAACTCTAGATTCTAGGATGGTTCCTATAAGATTCTTAAATTAATAACTGGTAACTTGCTGGAAAAGGGATAGGAGAACTATTGCTAAATGCATGTGAAATTGTAAACTTCGGTGATGCACCTAATTGATATTTAGGAGTAGATTGATTCACAACTTATTATTACGGAATCTATTTTCACAACTCAAATTGGGCAATCTAATTACATAAGTGTTTCATTAGAAGGCCTGATAATCCATTCTTAATGAAGGAAAATGATATTTTCACAACCTAAAGGAGAGGATAAATTAACAGCACAACTTATGATCTATAACTAAAATTGCTTTTTTCGTGTACATGTATTCATGAACGTGATAGGAATTTAAAGGCTTTGAAATCAAACACATTAAATTCTCATCTTAAATATTTAATAAATACAAAACTCTTGAATCTGAGAAGGCTAATATTGAATAGCGATAATGAAAAGAAGGAAACTCTGCAAAAATGATAACCTGTAAAGCTGTAAAACTATATTAAATCTAAAATGCTAAGTTACAAGATATTTCTCTTTGCAGAATGCAAAGGCTGAAAAATAAGAACTAGAGGAAAAAGATAAAAAAATTTCCAATATATACAATGAGATGCAACTCCAAAGTGCATGAAAATAAAACTGAAAGTTAATTTCAGTGTAAGAATGATAACTCCAAAGCAAATCCCGAGCAGAAGAGAAAATCCTGATAAAAATAGCCCAAAATCATGTAAAAATGAGTGAACTCAGTTTCCAACAGGTTGTCAACTCATAACTAATCCATGGTGCACTCAAACTAAACTAAAAATCCCCAAAAAGTGGGTCCAAGCATGTGAAAACCACCTCGTTTTTATCAATTCGCCAATGCATATCAAACTAAAAATCCATCCCTATATCGTGCATGATTAATCTTCAAAATTGGTGTCGGAACTGAACATGCAATTCAAGATTATACAAAACACTCCACTTTACTTGTGTTTTCTCATGTTTTGGAAAGGTGATAGTATTAAATATTAAAGATAATCCAAATGTTTATCTTAATGTTTAATATATGACAGTTTTGCCTTTTCTTTTAAAATACTATATATTAAATACTAAGGTAACAAGATATTACCTTAATATTTAATACATTAATCATTGATAAATCATGCAATAGAAGGTCAAACTCCTATTGAACCTTTCCTTAAGTCACGGGCTTCCCTAAACATGATTAGGTTTATTTGACTCAACTTCATACAAATATTCCTTTGGAGTTGTCATATAAGTATCTAAAGCAAAGAGACTATACTCTACAATGGGTTAAAATGAATCATGTAGAGATTTTTCACTCTTTGTGAATTTATTTGTACATATCTATGCATGAAAAATTTATCACTTTAAGTGTTCTATCTAATATTTATCAAGTTGTATAGTATATCTTTAGAAGGAACAAAATGATATAACATTTATACTTTTTTAGTCCAATCCTAAGCAATAATATAGTATAATCCAATGTATAAATTTATATTCCATTAGTCATTTCTAGATAAATTCCTAAATAAGCATATGAATTTGAATTTAACTGCTTTGAAACAATAAACTCTTCAATGCATATGTTATATTGATTTTTGAGATAAATAAAGATGTCTCCAATGACATGATCATGTATCTCACTTAATAAATATAGTGGACCACAATAATTGTTGTGGGATATCCTCATCAAAAATGTAATCAATGGAGTAGGAGGAGAGAAATAAAGTGTAGCTTGGGAGCATATTGTCCCCAAAAATACAAAGGAATGTAACATATCACGTGAATCAATTTAATTATCTAAATTATCACAATGTGTACTAATAGAACATTATGTCTCTACATGATTATTATGGTTATGAAATGGATTTGTATGGATTTATAAGTTTTAATTTGGGTAAGTGAATACATGATTTTGTTTTTGTTAACACCTTCAATTATATTATTATCTTTAAGATCATGTATCTTATATATCACTCCCATGCATGATTGAGTGTTATGTCCTTTGACTATGTGATTGTTGTCAAACAGACTGCACCCGAATGCTTGAATAATTAAATTCAGCAATTTGTTGAAACATTGGATCAAACTCAGGTTGTGGGTGACCTATAATGAGATTGAACCTTTGGATTCTAGGCCAGCTTCCTATATAATTCTTAAATTAATAATTGGTAACTTGCTAGAAAAGGGATAGAAGTATGTAAAAATGCACAAAAAACTGTAAATTAAAGGTGATGCACTTGATTGGAAATCTAATTGCAACCTAACTCACAAATAATCACTCAGCACTTTAATTCGCACAACTTGATTTGATAGCTCAATCACTTGAATGCTTTAAACAGAGGCTTTGATTTAATGTAATATTGAGGGAAAATGAGGTTTTCATGACTAAATTGATCAATCAATTACATGCATAGTGTATAACTAGTGAACTTAAACTAAATTGCATACAAATATGTAAAAAAGATAGAAAAATCAGAGGTTTCAGAATTGAAAACATAGTAATTTTTCGATCAAATTCCTCACAATAACAATGCCTGAAATCTAGAAGGCAAACTCGAAAATACTAAAAATTAAAAGGAATCCTTTGCAAATCACAAACTAATGAACCTGTAAAACACTACTATATTAATCTGAAACTGAATGTTGAGTTACATGACAATTCACTTTGTAGAATGCAAAGGCTAAATAACAATAACTAGAGGAAAAAGATAAAAAATTTCTAATATATACAATGAAAGTGCACCCCAAAGTGCATGAACATGAAATTGAAAGTCAATTTCAATATAGAAATGATAACTCAAAGGCGAAATCCGAGCAAAAATAAATATCCCTAAAAAGAAGGTTCAAACTCATGCAAAAATGAGTGAACTCGGTCTCAAACTTGCAGTCATAATGCATATAACTGACCTATAACTCAAACTGAACTAGAAACCTGAGGATGTGGACCAAAACATGCAAAATCCACCTTGTTTTTATCAACTCGCCCATGATAACTACAACTCCATTCTTGCATGAATATCAATCATCAAAATTGGTGCTGGAACTGAACTTGAGGCTCACTATCAATTCCACATGTGCATGAGCGAAAAAAATTTAGTATTTTCCCCACTTTCACAATAGTTGATTAAAAAACTATTTAAAACAAATAATATTGTTTTAATAATTTTGAAAAACAACTTTACAAAACATATATTTAAAAGGGGGAAAAATAATCAAGTGTTTGTATTGAATAAAATCTACCCCTTATGCACATTGGCCAACCACTTAGCATTATTGGTATTAGGCATCATGACTTAAAGTCAAGGCCACGGGGAATGAATAAACATAATGATTTATTAAAATCATTAGAGAAAAAGAAAAACATCAAACTTATGTCGATTTAGGGCAAACAAAAATTGAACCCTAATCATTCCTTTCATTCTCACTTTGCAAATTTGTGAACAAACAGTTGTCACCATGATCTCTGATAAGGGTTTGGACTGAATTTGGAGCTTGAAACTTGAGTTCATACTGCTGCTCCTAGAGATTTTCATAGAGATTTCTACAGAAAAATGTGTGGGTAAGCATTTCCTCAGACAAATCTGGACATTTCTCTTGCTTTTCGAAGTTATTTTCAGGCTTTATAACCACGGCTATGGTGATATTATGATATGTACCCATCTCTTTTCCCTCTGTTAATGATTCTTATTCTATGGCCGCAATAAACGTCTTGTGAGAGCACGACTTGCACTGATAAATGGATTATATGAAAAGATTTCCTAAGGGAGTCGGCTAGAAAACACAAGGTAAATACTTTTCTAGGCTTAAAATATGAGATTCTCTTTCATTTTTTAAGCAATTTTCAAGTTTATGGCCGCGGCTAATTACTTCTTTCAATATATTCCCTTATTGATATTCTACTAAATGCTTGAGCCACCATTGAAGAGCTTAAGCCTTTTGTATATATTCCTGTTGTTGTGCAAGATCCACCTCTGAATTTTAAAGCTCAAAGAGAGCTTAGCCACAGGCTTGTCTCCTCTTTCTGTGCATGATGGTAAGTTCTCTTTTGTTTTTTGTTTCCTCCATTTTGAATAAAAAGAAAACATCACTGCATTTTGCTATTTTCTTAACATATAGCACCATCTCTACAGAAAAATAAGAAACCCATATACAGTTTTGTATATATCTTACTTTCAAATGACTTATACTCTTGATTGAAATTTGTGGCCTCATATTTGCATTCTGGGTATTCTCCATTCACTTCATTTTTGTGTTTTTTTGAACATATAGCCAAAACCCTCACACGGGTAACAAAAAATTTGTATTTTCCTCACTAAAAGAACATTTTTGAGCGAAAATCATGGTATAAAAGCTGAAAACAGTGACAAACTTGTATGATGTTGCTTGAAACCCCTTTTTCCTTTCCTGAAGCAAAATGTTGTCACTATTTTCATATTACTATAATTGTTTCTTTAATTTTTCCTATAGCTTTTGAATCCTTGTATTGTACCATGCATTTGCTAAAAAGAATCACTTATTCACTTTTGCTTTCTCTTGTGCATATAGACATCTGCTGCAACTTCTATCATTGACTACTCTTGTGTAGAAAACCTCAGCCATCAAAACATTATTTTAAAATTTTCTCTTGCTATGGTTCACATAAACCTGCTCTTTTGTGATAATAGTCCATGAAAGAATGTTGTTTTAGTCTTTTATAGACTATGGCTTTTATGATCTACTTTACTAGAATGGCACATAGTAATGATGTTTCTCTTGATGCTTTAATGTGACAATGCCTCACTTGCACACATGGTTGTCCTTGATATGAAGTTGTTACAAATTACTTTGTTCTATCTCTTGATCTTAATATGCAATAATTTTGCTCTGTTATCATGTTAACTATCCTACTAAATCTATGGATGAACAATATATGTGCTTTGAAATTGAAAGAAACAGATTGATTGTTGAATGCTCTGCTTCTATTTGACACTGTGTAATGCTGTCCCAAATCTTTACTGCTCTGTTCTGGGTGGTGCAAGTTTATTTGTCATTCTACCTTGTAGTTGTGAGTTCAATGTTTATCCAAGTCTCAAAAAATACTAAGGAAGCATCCCTTGGTATCCTATAGTTACTTTGATGAAAGACTTATTTGTTTGTTCCCTTAGACCGCAATCTCCTTCGTGGTTGTATCATGCATCTAATAAGCATTGTCTTTCTCTCTTTTGAATCCTTCTTATAAATTCAAATAACTTGCATATGTGGCTATCCTCCTGATTTTCTTGATGAATTATGTATGTGCTTCGGAGGTTGTTAAGAATAGTTATGATGACTTGATACCTTGTTCTCCTTTTAGTTTAAAGGAGCTCAATGCCTCATCAAAATGTAAATATGAATGAAAGGTAGAGCTAAAACAAAGGATAATAAATGTAATCAATGCTCTCTTAATATATTTCTTTAATTGTTCCTTTGAATGTTGAGCAAAAGATAATTTCTTAATCTATTTTCACCATGTTGAATTAGACTTCTTGATGATAGTCCTAGATGATGATTGTTTCTTTGATGCTTAAATAACTCTTATATATGATGTGAATGAGAGGTGTCCTTTTGATATGCCGGGCTCAACCCTTGTGGGAGCCCGTTTTGCTCCACATATCTGATGAAAATAATCATGAACATGATGAACCTGTTCCTGAACATTGAAACAAACAAGTTAGTAAAAATAATTGAAGCTGAAAGCTTCCATTGAACTATGTTTTTCTTGATTGTCAGCCTTTGTAACTTAATCATCTGGTGAATGCCTGATTGAATGTAAATTACATTTATGTCAGTAGCCTAGGCATAGAGTAGAATGTAATTCATTGTTGCTTAGAGTACATCTCTAACATCATTCTTTTAAAAATTTGCAGGTTCATGGAATGTGAAACAAGGCTGCAGCTTGGAGACACGGCAACTGAAGACATCAAGTGAAAGTGATTCATCATCACAGGAAATAATGAATTGCTTCTCTTCTTCTTTTTTATGTTATCTTCAGTAGTGTAGCTTGTCATTGAATTTTTTATTCATTATTTAATTGTCATAATCAAATTCAGTTACTCTCGCGGCTTATGCAAGATTTCAGTGTTTTTACAAAATGAATAAAAAGCATTATTATGCAAATTCTCAATTTTTTGTTTTAAATACTTGCACAATAAAATTGTAATTCAAATGTAATTTGATCTCTATGATGATCAATAAATACTTTAGCAACAAAACTTGAAAATCTGTGTACCTATCAATGATGAATTCGATTCAGCTCTACCTATTTGAGCTCGTAGTGAAAAATAGGTAACAAATTGCCGACCTCTGCAGAGTGTTTTCCTGCTAAACACAATAGACCAGTTTATAGCTTATCCATTGGGAAAGGAGTCCTTTATTTGCTCTGTTTTAACTCAAAAAACCATAACTCAGCTTCAAAACACACGAAATAAAAGAAACTATTGCAATTTTGTTGAAGACAGAATATTAAAAACCAGGTGCAACAACTGTACTTATTGAAAACATGACAAAACTGAAATGAAACGTGCCAACAGACACTTATTGAAAGCATTATTGAAACTGAAAACTATCCTACTATGTATAGTTGAAGGCCTGATGCTTAATAACATTGTTTCAAGTGAATCACGTTGACAGGGATTGGCAGTACTTCATCGTCCAGCTTTGAAAGCTGAAATGCATTGTGTTCCTTCTTTTCTATAATAATGTACGGGCCATCCCACATGGTGTTAAACTTTGTATGTTTACCAGGCCTGCTTTTGAGCTCATCCCACTTGAAAACCAAATCACCTTCATTGAATATCCTTGTTGTTTCTTTCTTATCGAATGTCCTCTTCATTTGAGAATGATGAATCTGAAGCTTTTTGTAGGCTTCCTTTTTGGTTTCTTCCAACTCTATTAATCGAGCAAGCCTGAAGTGCATTGGCTACTCCTCAAGTAACTCAAGCTATTTTATATAACTCAAAGTTGGCAACTCAATTGAGATAGGAAATTTGGCTTCTTTGCCATAAACCAAAACATATGGTGAAAATCTTGTTGATCGTTTTGGTGTAACTCTATCAGCCCACAGGGCTAACTTGGGTTTGTCATGCCATGACCTCTAATTATCTTCAATAATCTTTTGTATGATCTTAATCAGATTCTTATTTGTTGATTCAACTTGTACATTACCCTGGGGGTAAAAATTGGATGAAGTATTCAAATAAATATTATGCTTTACTGACCAATCTGAAACTCTTAAACCAACAAAGGCCAAAGCATTATTAGAAATAATTGAATCATGTGTACCAAACCTGGAAACTATGTCCTGGTAGAAGTTTAAAACTAATGTTTCATTTGCATCTCTTAATGTGATTGCTTTAGTCCACTTCGTAAAGTAGTCTGTGGCAGTTAAAATCCATTTGTGCCAGCACTTGAGGGTGGATTGAATGGACCGATAAAATCAAGTCCCCACTTTCCAAATTGCTACTTAACCTGAATTGGATTCAAGGTCTGGGCTGCTAACTTTTTTTTCCTGCAAACAGTGAACATTTGACACATTTTCTAACATAAGTATGAGCATCTTTGAAAAGATCTAGCCAATAATAGCCTGCTTTCATAATTTTTCAGAGCTATAGTACATGTTGCAAAATGACCTCCAGCAGGTCCATCATGGAATTCTTCAAGAATTCTTTCAGTCTGATCTAGATAAATACATCCGAGAAAAACACCATTGAAATCTTTCTTATAAAGAACACCATCAATTTTTGCATAAGGAATTGCTTGTAACCTGTAATATCTTCGTTTGGACTTATCCAAACCTATTGGACAATCTCCAATATGCAAATAATGAATCATTTGATTGATCCAATTAGTTGAATTGGTCAGAACAGCAGGTTCTTCTTCATTATTCAAAACTGTAGCAACTTCTTCATTGTTGTTTTGTTCCTTTTTTGCAAGTTGTTCGCACAGTCCTTTACCTCCAACAAGCTTGGTAACCTTTATATTGATATCATACTCCATGACTTTGGTTATCCATCCTGCTTGCTTATCATTAATGTCCTTATTTAACAGAAACTCCTTAACTGTTGGGTGCGCTACCAGCAGATGTATCTTATTATTAGACAACATATGTCTAAACTTCTTGAGAATTTGCACTACAAGCACATGCCTCTCAATGAATGAATACCTGGTTTCATAATAATGTAAAACCTTACTAAAGAAAGCTATAGGTTGCTCCATACCTTCATTATTTTGCTGACAGAGCATTGCGGAGATGGTATCCACTCCTCCAAATGCGTACAATATAAAATATTTATCAAAATCTAGATTGATAAGAGTAGGGGCTACTACAAGTGCCTTTTTAATCTGTTCAAAACTATTCTTACCCTCCTTTGTCCAACTGAACTGCATGTTCTTCTTTACCATGGCTATCAATGGCTGCAATAAAGCTACAACTTTGGGAATAAATCTCCTCACAAAGTTTATTCTGCCTAGGAAGCTCTGAAAAACCCTTTTTGTGAGTGGGCAGTGGTAAATCCAATATGGTTGCAATACATTCTGGGTCAATAGAAATACCATCTTTTGAAACAATGTAACCCAGAAGTTTACCTTTGTGGACAACAAAGATACTCTTTTTTGGATTTAAAGAAATTCCATATTCTCTACATCTTTCAAAAATATGTCTAAGATGCACAAAGTGATCATCAACATTTCGTGAGAAAACAGTGATATCATCCAGGTAGACAGGAATAAACTTGTTTATCAAACATTGGAGAGCCTTATCCATTGCTCTCTAAAAGGTTGCTCCTGCGTTTAACAATCCAAATGACATCTTGTTGTAAGCCATAGTACCCCACTTGGTGGTAAAGGCTATCTTGTATTGGTCTCCCTCCTTAACCAAGATTTGGTTATAACCTGAATATCCATCCAACAATGAGAACCTTTCTAATCCTGAAACAACCTTCAATATTTGCTCCATTGAAGGCAACGGGTAGTGATCTTTGAGTGAATCTCTATTTAGATCATGGAAATCAACGCACAACCTTATCTCTTCACTCTTCTTTCTGATAGGAACCAAGTTTGATACCCAAGAAGTGTACTTGATTGGAAATATTATACTACCTTTGATCAACTTGTTTAATTATGTTTTCATTAGATGTTCTAACTTCGGATTCAAGGGCCTTTGCTTTTGTCTTACTGGTTTTGCATTGGGTTCGAGCTCAATTGTATGTTGAGCTAACTCAGGGTTAAAACCCTTCAGATCTCCATACGACCAGGTGAATATGTCCCTAAATTCTTGGCAAAGCAAGATAAAGGCCTGTTGTTCTTCCTTTGTACAGACTTTTCCAAGCTTAAGCAGCTTGTCCTTGAATATTTCTATTGTTTCATAATGCTCCTGCTTCACTGCGATGCCTGATTTATCTCTTCTAACCTGGTCATCAGTGTTGAAGATGGATTCAAGGGTGACTAAACCCTTTGGCATCTTGTTAGACTTTAGTTGCATGATCTGATCACCATATTGCTGATCAAATTTCTGCTGATTTTTGACAGAAAAATCTGCCTCTTCCATCAGAAAATGAATTATCTATTCATCGCTATCAAAAATCTGCCAACTTACATTATTATCGGGTACTGAAGGTCTGAAAACTACCTTCACATACTACTGTACCTCCACATTGTGAATTTCAGTCAAAATTTCAAACTGTGACCCTAGAGCAGCAAGTTTATCAGCTTACTTATTCTGAAGTCTTGGTACTGATTGCAGATTAAATGTGTCAAACTCCTTAATTAAGTCCCAAACACGATGCTTATATAATTTCAACAAATCATTCTTTGTTAAATTCAAATTTCTAACTTGATTTTCTATCAATTTTGAATTTCCATACACCTGTAAGCACTTAATCTTTCTTTTTCTGGCCCATTCTAAGCCATGTATTAATGCTTCATACTCAGCAACATTATTAGAACAGCTAAAAGCAAATCTAATAGCTAAATAATACCTGTCTCTTTCAAGCGAAATCAAAACAGCTCCTCCACCAGCACCAATTTTACTTATGGATCCATCAAAATATAGCTTCCAAAGTTGATCAATCTATTGTTCTTCCTTTTTTTCCTCCTTAACTAGATTTGGAATAGTTACATCGGGCTCCTAAATCATATAAATTCCCAAACCTACTTCATCTATGAGATTGAATGGATCAACCTCGTGATTCTCGGCTGCCCACTCGTCTAGATTTATGTCAGGTATGTCTTCTATAGGTACAGTGGAGTTGAGGGTCATGGATCAATCCTCCTGATCATGGAAAAATAAGGTGGGAGATCAATGATATATATGTCCTATGAAATTTGAAAGTTGGGAGAGGCACGCAATGTAAGAGGAAATTTTTTAATAACTCCTACAGACTTTACAGCTGTGTCATCCAACTGAGCTACCCCTTTTGACAATGGTTCATACTCAAATCCTAACTTATCTACCAGTTGTTTAGGCATAATTGAACTGCTTTCTCCACTATAGATCATGCAATTATGCACTATGTTATCACCAATTATCAAGCTGACATAAAAAGGTGGTGGTTTTACCTCTTTAGCTGGCTACTCCTTTTGATTTGAATTGTTCGCAAAAACTCTTGGTTGTTCTTTACATGTTTCCTCAAAAATTGATATCTTAGCTAAAGCCTCCTGCAAACTTTCTTTTTGCCCAAGCAGGCGTAATGCATCCAACATGGTAATGCTAACAGTTTCCTTTTTCATATGTTCAACCATATTGAAAGAAGAACCACTAACCTTTGGCTGTACCTTTTGAACAACAGCGTCTGTTTGTGCCACTTGAGGCTGGAACTAGACTTTAGGCTGCTCCTTTGATGGTCCAGCCTGTTGTCTTGGTAAAATATGAACATTTTGGGCTATTGAAGGTTGAACTTGCCCCTGTTGGGTTGTAAAATCTTTATTTTTCTGTTGAACAACAGGTTGTTTGTCTTTTCCTTCGTATTGTTTATTAGGAACAGCTTGATGTCTTAGATCAAATGCTCTTTTCTTGGCCCTCATATTGGCTGCAATAGAAGTGGTTGACTGATTTTGACTTTGCACGTGATTAACTCCGCAAAATTCACTTTCTTGCCAGTTCATCATGGCAATGTCAAGGTCACTCTACTGTGTTTGATCATTTTGCTAATTATTGTCCTCCTTAGTTGTCTGTTCAGAAGTAACATAACTACTTTGCACCATAAGGGCTTGACTAATCATCTTGTTCATGCAAGTAGCCTGATTATGAGGCTAATTACAGGGATAGCACCATACATAATCTTGTGCTAAATTGTTCTGTATTGGCATCAGCTCTTTTGAAGAGCTAGCAACAACTGGGTTAAATGGCTGATTAGGCCTAAAGTTGAAATGCCTCCTCTGTCCCTGGTAATTAGCTTGATAAGCAGGTCTGTTTGCTTGAAATGATGACTAATTAGGTCTAAAATTCTGACCTTGCTGGTTTTTAAGGCTTACCAAGTTGTTACTCATAGTTTGTAGTAACTTGTCCATTTTTTGTTGGTCATTTATTAGTTGTTATTGAGTATCTTTAAGTCCTTGCAATTCAAAATTTGCTGGAACAACATTATCTTGTGTTGTTGTTTGGAAACCTAAGGCTAGAATAGCAGGTATAGTGGCTATAGGAGGTACTTGAATGGGCATAAATGGCTGCACCTCTGGGAAAATCGGCATAGGGGGTCTTGGGGTGATTTTACCAGCTTGTATGAGGTTGTTTTCAGCTCTAATAGCGATGTCATATGTTTCTGGTAATGTTAACCCACCCATTGACTGTATCATTAAAGTAATATCGCTATGCAATGATCTAAGGTAATATAGAAAAGTGTGGTCAGGAGTTGTCCTTACCGTTACTAGAATTTGATCCCATGTCCTTTGAAATATGAAGTTAAAGTCCATCATTTGTTCTTGTGGTGCTCTCTTTATAGTCGTCATCTGTTCAACTAGAGATAAATGATCGGACTTGTCAGAAAATTGTTTGGTTAGCTTGTCTCCTAAATCATCCCATATCATGATGGTATTGACTGGTAAGCCATGAAACCACTTAGATGCTTTCCCCTTGAATGACGCTGCTAACAACCTCAAAGCTACATTCTCCTGAATCACATGATGAACTCCACATAGTGAAGCTACATCTCTAATATCCTCAATGGGCGTAGTCTGATCTTCACTAGTAAAAAAGGGCAGACTTTTGAGTGTTGCAACTAGTATATCATTGTGCTGAGCCAAATCCAATGGGCTTCCCCCATTAAATAGAACAAAATCATGTGCTCTAGCCATCGGAGTTGTTGGTGTTCTAAGATTTATAACTTGTACAATCGGTACAGGTGAAACCGGTACTCTGTAACTTGGCAAAGCTAAAAATAAACTTGGTTGCCTTGCTAATGATCTACCTCTTCTTCTTGATGTGTAAACTAATAGTTCTACTCTTAGAACTAGAGAAACTGATTTCTTTCTTGAAGGCTTACCAGGTGCTTGCTTGGCTGTCCTTCCTCTTCCTTTTGGTGAAGACAGTTGCAAATATTCAAACGAAGAAGAACTTCTTGTTTGAATATTTATCATAAGCTATTTGCACTTGATCTGCTGGAAACTGAGAACGGAGTCACCAGGTATATGAAAATAATCCTCTAAAAGGCTGAAATACTATTGTTATACCAAAACAATAGCTTGAACTGTAAAATTCTTGCTTTGAAAAGTGATTCAGAGTCCCACCAGGCGTGCCAAAAATTGTTGTCAAATAGATTGCACCTGAACGCTTGAATAATTAAATTCAGCAATCTGTTGAAACATTGGATCAAACTTAGGTTGTGGGTGACCTATAATGAGATTGAACCTCTAGATTCTAGGTTGGCTTCCTATATAATTCTTAAATTAATAACTAGTAACTTGCTAGAAAAGGGATAGAAGTATGTAAAAATGCACAAAAAATTGTAAATTAAAGGTGATGCACTTGATTGGAAATCTAATTGCAACCTAACTCACAAATAATCACTCAACACTTTAATTCGCACAACCTAATTTGATAGCTCAATCACCTGAATGCTTTAAACAGAGTATTTGATTTAATGCAATATTGAGGGAAAATGAGGTTTTCAAAACTAAATTGATCAATCAATTACATGCACAGTGTATAACCAGTGAACTTAAACTAAATTACATAAAGATATGTGAAAAAGATAGAAAAACTAGAGGTTTCAGAACTGAAAACACAATAATTTTTTGATCAAATTCCTCACAATAACGATGCCTGAAATCTAGAAGGCAAACTCGAAAATATTGAAAATTAAAAGGAATCCTTTGCAAATCACAAAATAATGAACCTGTAAAACACTACTATATTAATCTGAAACTAAATGTTGAGTTGCATGACAATTCACTTTGCAGAATGCAAAGGTTGAATAACAAGAACTAGAGGAAAAAGATAAACTTTTTCTAATATATACAATGAAAGCGCACCCCAAAGTGCATGAACATGAAATTGAAAGTCAATTTCACTATAGAAATGATAACTCAAAGGCAAAATCCAAGCAAAAATAAATATCCCTGAAAAGAAGGCTCAAAATCATGCAAAAATGAGTGAACTCAGTCTCAAACTCGCAGTCATAATGCGTATAACTGATCTGTAACTCAAAGTGAACTAGAAATCTGAGGATGTGGACCAAAACATGCAAAATCCACCTTGTTTTTATCAACTCGCCCATGATAACTACAACTCCATCCTTGCATGAATATCAATCATCAAACTAGTGTTGGAACTGAACTTGAGGCCCACTATCAATTCCACATGTGCATGAGCGAAATTTTTTTAGTATTTTCCCCACTTTCACAATAGTTGATTAAAAAACTATTTAAAACAAATAATATTGTTTTAATAATTTTGAAAAACAACTTTGAAAAACATATATTTAAAAGGGGGAAAAATAATCAAGTGTTTGTATTGAATAAAATCTACCCCTTATGCATATTGGTCGACCACTTAGCATTATTTGTATTAGGCATCATGACTTAAAGTCAAGGCCAGAGGGAATGAATAAACATAATGATTTATTAAAATCATTAGAGAAAAAGAAAAACATCAAACTTATGTCAATTTAGGGTAGAAAAAAATTGAACCCTAATCATTCCTTTAATTCTCACTTTGCAACTTTGTGAACAAACTCTTGCCGCCATGATCTCCGATAAGGGTTTGGACTGAATCTGGAACTTGAAACTTGAGTTCATACTATTGCTCCTGGAGATTTTCATATAGATTTCTACAGAAAAAATGCGTGGGTAAGCATTTCTTGAGAGAAATCTAGACATTTCTCTTGCTTTTCGAAGTTATTTTTAGGCTTTATAACCACGGCTATGGTGATATTTTGATATGTACCCATCTCTTTTCCCTCAGTTAAATATTCTTATTTTGTGGCCACAATAAACGCCTTGTGAGAGCATGACTTGCACTAATAAATAGATGCTATGAAAAGATTTCCTAAGGGAGTCGGCTGGAAAACACAAGGTAAATACTTTTCTGGGCTTAAAATATGAGATTCTCTTTCATTTTTGAAGCAATTTTCAAGTTTATGGTTGCGGCTAATTACTTCTTTCAATATATTCCCTTATTGATATTATGTTGAATGCTTGAGCTGCCATTCAAGAGCTTGAGCCTTTTGTATATATTCTTGTTGTTGTGCAAGCTCAGCCTATGAATTTTAAAGCTCAAAGAGAGCTCAGCCATGGACTTGTCTCCTCTTCCTGTGCATGATGGTAAGTTCTCTTTTGCTTTTTGTTTCCTTCATTTTGAATAAAAAGAAAACATCACTGCATTTTGTATTTTTCTGAACATATAGCACCATCTCTACAGCAAAACAAGAAACCCATCTACAATTTTGTATATATCTTACTTTCAAATGACTTATACTCTTGATTGAAAGTCACGGCCTCATATTTGCATTCTGGGTATTCTCCATTCATTGCATTTTTGTATTTTTTTGAACATATAGCTAAAACCCTCACATGGGTAACAAAAAATCTGTATTTTCCTCACTAAAAGAACATTTTGGAGCAAAAATCATGGTATAAAAGCTGAAAATAGTGACAAACTTGTATGATGTCGCTTGAAACCCCTTTTTCCTTTCCTGAAGCAAAACGTTGTCACTGTTTTCATATTACTACTGTTGTTTCTTTAATTTTTCCTGTAGCTTTTGACTCCTTGTACTGTACCATGCATTTTCTAAAAAGAATCACTTCTTCACTTTTCCTTTCTCCTATGCATATAGACATCTACTGTAACTTCTATCATTGACTGCTCTTGTGTAGAAATCCTCAGCCATCAAAACATTATTTTGAAATTTTCTCTTGCTATGGTTCACCTAAACCTGCTCTTTTGTGATAACAGTCTATGAAAGAATGTTGTTTCAGTCTTCTATAGACTATGGCTTTTATGATCTACTTTACTAGAATGGCACATAGTAATGATGTTTCTCTTGATGCTTTAATGTGCCAATGCCTCACTTGCACACATGGCTTTCCTTGATATGAAGTTGTTACAGATTACTTTTTTTTGTCTCTTGATCTTAAGATACAATAATGCTCCTCTATTATCATGTTAACTGTCCTACTAAATCTATGGATGAACAATATATGTGCTTTGAAATTGAAAGAAACAACTTGATTGTTGAATGCTCTGCTTCTATTTGACACTGTGCAATGTTGTCCCAAATCTTTACTGTTCTTTTCTGGCTGGTACAAGTTTATTTGTCATTCCACCTTGTAGCTATGAGTTCAATGTTTGTCCAAGTCTCAAAAAATACTAAGGAAGCATCCCTTGGTAACCTACAGTTACTTTGATGAAAGACTTATGTGTTTACGCCCTTAGACTTCAATCTCCTTTGTGGTTGTATCATTCATTAGATAATAAGCACTATCTTTCTCTTTTTTTAATCCTTCTTACAAATTCAAATAACTTGCATATGTGGTTGTCCTCCTGAGTTTCTTGATGAATTATGTATGTGCTTCGGAGGTTGTTAAGAACAATTATGATGACTTGATACCTTTTTCTCCTTTTAGTTTAAAGGAGCTCAATGCCTCAATAATAAATGTAATCAATGCTCTCTTAATATATTTCTTTAATTGTTCCTTTGAATGATGACAAAAAGATAATTTCTTAATCTGTTTTCACCATGCTAAATTAGACTTCTTGATGGCAGTCCTAGATGATGACTGTTTCTTTGATGCTTAAATAACTCTAATATATGATGTGAATGAGAGGTGTCCTTTTGATATGCCGGGCTCAACCCTTGTGGGAGCCCATTTTTCTCCACACATATGATGAAAATAATCACGAACATGATGAACCTGTTCCTGCACGTTGAAACAAACAAGTTAGTAAAAATAATTGAAGCTGAAAGCTTCCATTGAACTATGTTTTTCTTGATTGTCAATGTTTGTAACTCAATCATTTGGTGAATGCCTAATTGAACGTAAATTACATTCTTGTTGGTAGCGTAGGCATAGAGTAGAATGTAATTCATCATTGCTTAGAGTACATCTCTAACATCATTCTTTTACAAACTTGCAGGTTCATGGAATGTGAAATCGAGGATGCAACTTGGAGACACGACAGCTGAAGACATTAAGCGAAAGTGATTCATCATCATAGGAAATGATGAATTGCTTCTCTTCTTTGTGTTTAAGTTATCTTCAGTAGTGTAGCTTATCATTAAATTTTTTATTTATTATTTGATTGTCATAATCAAATTCAGTTACTCTCGCGGCTTGTGCGAGATTTCAGTGTCTTTACAAAATGAATAAAAAGCATTATTATGAAAATTCTCAATTTTTTGTTTTAAATACTTGCACAATAAAATTGTAATTCAGATGTAATCAAATCTCTATGATGATCAATGAATACTTTAGCAACAAAAATTGAAAATTTGTATACCTATCAATGATGAATTCAATTCAGCTCTACTT
Organism: Sequoia sempervirens; assembly: GCA_007258455.2. NCBI lineage: Eukaryota > Viridiplantae > Streptophyta > Pinopsida > Cupressales > Cupressaceae > Sequoia > Sequoia sempervirens. The sequence goes on along the minus strand of VDFB02086081.1, from coordinate 132,210,037 downwards.
GTTTGACCTCGTAGTGAAAAATAGGTAACAGTGATAATGACAAATTCTTAGTCAGTATAAACTTGTTTGGAAGCACCATAGTAGGATCCAATAGATGAATATATGAAATTTTAATCAAATTAGAGATTAATGATAATTAAAGTGCACTATCTAATGGATCTTTTAATTGTTTAACTTTCAAGGAGAGCTTTGTTTCAAATAATAAATACTAGTATAAGAAAATCGATTAATATTTTCCTTCTAGTCCTTGTAATCATTACCTTTAGAAAAATAAGTTACAAACTTTGATAAATTTTGAAAGGATGTAAAGAACCACTAGGATTTTTTATCCATACTTAAATAAATTTCTTTCCAATATCTTAGAATTCACTATTTTGATGTGTGAACAAATATCCATAAAATATGTGAAACTATTGAGATAAATTTTCTTTCTTTTTAAAAGGTCATTAACAAAAATAAGAGGTATTTTACAAAATCAAAATGCTTATTAGGGAATAGAAACAAGGTTTTATTTTTTAAGTCTAGGTGCCAAAGTAAAAGGCTTCAATTTTACCTTAATGGAGACCCACGTAGCATGAAGAGGCTCAAGACATTAGGATTTCCTGGTGGCATTGAAGGAGTCTTTTGTAGATATTTTATGGAGTCATTTACCCATATTGCAAGATAGAGTAGAGATCATAACCCACGTTGCAGACCAAAGAGGAGACATGGAGGTTGAGAGTTTAAAGCAATGGTTAGTTTTTCCATATTGCAAATTAGTAAAGAGGTGTGTGGCATGTTGAAGGAAGTTGTAGGATTTCAAGGACTCATGCATGCCTCACTCATTATGCAAGTTCTACATGGTCGATTTCTATAGGAGGAACTAGGTATGCTATGTATTACTGTAGTTTTTCTTAAAAATTGCAAAGATTTTCAAGGAGCTTGTGTGGATTTTGGAGGTTGAATGTTTTATTTTAAGTGTTTGAGTTTAAAGAGATTCTTGATATAGTTTAGGAGGAGTCATTTCAAAGGCCTAATCTCTTCCAACAAGATAGAATGCTTGTATATGATCATTTATGAAGTCTCGGTCATTATAGAAGGGTCTTGAACAACATGGATGTTTCAAATAAGCATCAAAGATATGCCTCTAATATAACTATTTTGTTAAAATGAAAGCCTTAAAGCTCTATTATATCTTAATTTGTAAAATACCATGCCATAAGTCAATAATCCTTGTGTTAGCAACTATCCTAGTAATTGGTTTTTTCTAAAGTTAGGGAAGAAATTTCTTCCATCTCTTGGAAATATAGATGCAAGATAATCAAGGAAGATGGTATATTGGTATCAAAGTAAAGTGAGGGATAACATCAAAAGTTGCACATGACTAAATAGGGACTATTAAGTATTAGAGTGATTATCAAGTGTAATGATATTCTACATAGGGGATTCAAGTGTCAAATGATAAATCACATGACACACTTAAATGGATTCTAGGGTTTTCAAGAGGAAATTAAAAAAAGGTGATAGTCATCATGAAAGAAGAAGAAATTAGTTGAAGAAAAGGAAATATTAAGTAAAGATAAATGAAATTTCCCTGTAACAATGAGCAATCATGGCTTCACTTACAAAGTCTAAACTTTTGGAGGGTAGGACAACCATGTCTTTACAAATACACCATCAACCTTAGAGGAATCCATGATAGCCTTGTAAATATATGACAATCCTTGAAGTGGAATTTCATGAGTGGATATAAGGAAATGATAGTCTAAAAGGAAAATCATAATATTTAATAGATAGAGGTAGTCTAAAAGCATTTAATTTTTTTGATAGAGTAAGAGTTGAAGGGGAAAAGTAATTATGAAATGATGAAGTAATATTATAGATCATGTATACCCTCAATTAATGATAGTCAATAAGACAATTAGTAAACAACAAGATGAATAAGAAGCATTAAATTCAGATGTGGAAAAGACAAATAAGTTTGTTGAGTGGTTATTCTAAATCTATTTCAAGTTCAATGAACAACTGCAAGGTCTCAGGTGAAGAACAAAGTAAGGCACAACCAACATTGTGTAAAGAGAATTTTCATGGATAATCCTAGAATATCAAACTTATAATGCGTGACTCATTCACCATGTTAGAGGTAGTTGAAGAGATTATGTTCAGATAAGACATACATCATGTTATGAAACTACACTCAATTGCCATTAGTGAGTACCTATAATTGTATGAAGAAGAAGAAGAGGAAGATCCAATTCTACCCATGCTAGATGGCTTGGTCTATTTAAGTATGTAATTTTTTTAGAGGATGTACTACTATAATTGAAGAAGATGAAGACTAGAGACCTATGAGAAATTACAAGGTCATGAGGAAGGTATTACATTTCATAACAAAAAATAATGAGTATAAATTTAAATGACTGTCTAGGAGTCATGATAGCTAGATGAGCAATGGCATTCCATGATAATATGGTTTTTCAAATATCATAGTATAGAATTGATAAATAAATCATAGGCCTAAATGATATCAGTAGAGTTTCCTAAAGTGAAATGGACAGTGATAATGATAAACAAAGTATAGTGAAGAATGAGCATGATAGGTTTTTCATGACAATGTTGTCCATTGTTGTTGGATGGTAGTCCCTTAAGAATTGGTTTATGAGAAGTCAAATAAATGGATTGTATGGATAAATGAATGGATTTTTTCCAAGCACATACTCAAGATAGTGAACCTAAATCTAATATTTCCTATTGTCATCACAACATATGGACCTTACTAGTTGACGAAGCTAGTTTAGTGTGCCATAAAGTTTGTGTGACATATGCTAATAATGCACAAAGATATTTTTGTTCTTTCAGCTCTAGCCAAGGTAGTCATAATTTTGATGCCATTTGGTGCTCTTTCATCTACTCTAGTTGATATGGTTATAGATTCCAATGCAAGAACATACACGAAAAAAATATTTTAGTAAGAAGGTGTGATGGTCATAATAATTAATAATAGCCATAGTAACAATGTTATGATGAGGTTTCCCAAATGTATGTGAAGGTACAAGTGGTGATGTATTGGTCACTAGATATGTTTCTTTGATAACAAAATAGATTGGTGACAATGGTATGTAAAGAATAACCATAGTACTATACAAGGCAACATCCTATATATGAAAACCTTACCATAGATATGATAGACCATAATAATAATGAGGGAAAACTTAGGATTGTGTTGATAAGCATAATGATTGTGGTAAGACAAAAAAAATTCAAATACCTATTGGTGATCATATGTCAAGACCAATAATATCATTGTATGCACAAGAGATCCATAGGCATGGTCATGCTAATATCATTCATAAAGACTAGAAATACCTAAGATCTTAGTGCACTAAATATTATAATGGAAATTGAATTAATTTTAAAGGATATAATACTACAATCATGACAAGGTCAAATCAAGGAAAGGACAATCATTATTAGGTTGTGTAATAGTCACAGGTCAAGGAACAACAACCTATAGTTGTAGGTGATATGAGAGAGTGAAGGAAAATCAAATGAGGTATGATAGTATTTCAAAGCATTGCATATAAGAGGAAAAAAAAGGGCTATCCCATAGATCACAAGGTAAGATCACAATGCAAAGCTATTGAGAAAAACTCGTGAAAATAATATCACTATGTATAATCATGAGTGAAAGCAAGAGAAGAGATACAATGGAAAATGAAACAAAGAATAATGTCATTATCATGACATGAAAATGGGATATTTAGGGTAACCTAAGTGTAAATATGAGTTTCTTAAAAGCATATAGTTTCATTTTTGTCAAAATGGGCATATCTCAGATTAAAGAAGAGTACAATGATGATATATGACAATGAACTATGAACAAGATAACAATCAAGTCAAAGAATCAAGACTCATGAATAATCCTATGTTGAGATAGCCATGATTAAACAGAGAAGGTTATATAAAGGGGTATTCTATATAGAGAACCATACGTACATGCTAATCGAAATATTTTGAAGACTCGTGTGTTATAGATAAACTAAGAAGCTTCGTTGAATACATGGATTTTGTTATAATTATGAAAAACATGAGCCAAAAGATCAAATAGAAAACAAAGACACCTTCCACACAAGAGATCTTCAAACAATATATGCAATATTCCTCAACAATAAAAATCCATAGAATGAACCTCAAGAATCTTCAAGGGAAAAAAAAGTCCTCAAAGGTTGAGAGTTCGAGAGAAGAAGTGTAAATCTGTAGAGTGATAATACAATGAGGGTTGAGTTCTATATAGAAGCAACCCTAAATGCTAAATGGATTATATTAGGAAAAGTTTCAACATCACATGTGATGAGACAAAATGATTTAATAATAGCTCACTTCAATTAACATAAAAAAGCACTTAATTAACTAAATAAAGAACTCCTAAGTTTAGCTTAAGTAAATGAGAATAAATTAGACTAATAATTAATTAAATTTTAATTAATAATTAGATAATGCATGATTACTCTAACAATCCCCATTAAGATGAACTTAGGGAGAAGCAAAAAACTTGTTGGGTGAAAATTCTATAATCTCTTTACAGATTACAAAACTTGAATTTTAGCCATAGTTGTTGTGAGTTAGAATCTCTCCTCTTGGAAAGGGGGGGTGCCCTTCTTACTGCTTACCAAAACTAAAATTAAACTATTTTAAGTTTTACAATATGTACACTACACTAATCATATGGGGGTGTGTTACATTCATGATTCTCTTCTTTCAAAGAATATGTTTACAATGTTCCACGATTTTTATTTCTTGATGCTTTACAACTGTAAATAAAACCTAAGTAGTAATTTCCAATACTTCTAACTTGTCAAAGCATAGTCTAGAAGTACCAGTTATGATAACATATATGTAACAAGAAGGCTCATGGAGGAACAAAGTCATTCTATAGTCTTCAATAAAGAATTCTTAAATAAAGTAACTAGTGTTACAAATGAAGCACAAAGTATCCAATATAATTCATGAATGGATTCACGAACAACATGAACAATTATAAGCACAAAGTCTTATAGATCATTCACAAATATTATCAACAATTTCACAACTCCAAGAAAAAGGTGTAGCACAAAGTCTACACAAATCAACTCAAAATCCCTCCAATCTCAATTAATAAAACACTACTAATTCAATCCACTAATAAGATAAACTCATGTGAGAGACATAAGAACATTCACATTCATTGAAATTGATCCAACAAAAAGTTTGGTATGCAATTTAGCCTTCTTTATTGATTGAAAAATAATTTCACAACATGAACTCAAAGTTTCAAAATTGCTTTACAAATGAGCAACACTTCATTGCATAAGACAAAAGGTAAATAATACAATAGAACCCTCTAATATTTATAGGTGAGAGATATGAGCTATTCTAGGAAAAATCCTAACTAACATTGACTTATCCAAACGTGATGTCCATGATTGTAGGAGGACATTTCCATTTTTACATGTGATTGCATGAGACATGTAAAAATGCCAACACCTATTTACATAAAGCATGTGAAAAATACTGAGAAATAAACTAAGTGAAAATCAAGGTACGTTCAACTTTCTCCACCATCCTTCTCCAAGAAGTCTTCATATTTCTTCGGGATTGCTTGAACTTCTTTATCTTTGGGACCTATGGTATGTCTAGAGATGGTAAGAACTCATGTGACTGAGCCCTTGATAGTGTTTCATGCTTTATGATGCCTAACAACTTTCAAATTATTTAGAGTCAGCTGAATATCCATCATTTTTTCCATTGAAGCTACTAAGAAAGCTTTGTCTTCAAATTATTTTTGAACCATTTAGACATAAAAGATCAAAATGGTATGCAAAAGTAGATCCAAAAAGTTTCTTATTTTTCAGCATTAGAAATTTTGAGTTTTATACATTGGTGGGAAAATTCTGAGCAATTGCATATGCTTTGGTAATTTGAATGCAAAGGTGGAGAAAAACTGAGCTCTTGCATGGGATATTACACTTCAGAAGTAATGGCTTAAAAATTCTAAGACACTGCATGAAAATATGCAAAAGTGTAGAAAAACCCTAACATTGCATGAGGGAAGGAACTTTGGATGCAAGGGCACTGATTTTTTGAGCTACTACATGTGAATTGTGTTTTGAGATGCAGCGTCTCAAAAATTCCTTGACACTACATGTGCAAGAAAATGACTTAGGCACAAAAATGAAAAATATGCAGAGGCTCAAAAATTCCTCAACACTGCATGTCCAAGGGTGCTAAAATTCAGTGGCATTGCATGACGGAAAATATGCAGAGGCTCAAAAATTCCTCGTCACTACATATAAATATGCATAGGTGATAAAATTTAGCGACATTGCATGATGGAAAATATGTAGAGGCTCAAAAATTCCCCAACACTACATGTAAATATGCACTGGCAATAAAATTTTGCGACACTACATGATGGAAAATATGTAGAGGCTCAAAAATTCTCCAACACTACATGTAAATATGCATGGGCACTAAAATTCAGTGATGTTGCATCTCAGAAAAACCCCAACACTGCATGTGCTAGAAAATGGCTAAGGCACAAGACAGTATGCAAGGGTGATGAATTTTTGAGCTCCTGCAAATTTTTAGTTTTTTGCATTTTGACTTGTAGGGGTGCTAAAATTCAACGCTCCTGTAAGTGCTAAAAAATTTCTAACTCCCTAAACTGAATTTTCACAACTTGGTTTAAAATGCAAATTTTGATGAACCAACAAAGGTTAATGCTTGGAATTACTTTTCAAGGCTAAAGAACCATGCATGAGGACTAATTGGGATTTGCCTCATTTTGCATGCTTAGAGTACATGGGCTATGAAACAAACAAGTTTCCTAGGGGTTATCCCATGAATTGACTGCGATGAATTGGAGGATAACAACTCCCTAAAAAGAAGAATGTGTGATGGGTCTTGACAAACAAGGCCTAGTGAGGTACCCATGTACAATCAAAATATCTCTCACAACTAGAGAAAAGGAGAAAACCATAGTGGGAGAAAACTCCTCTCCAAAAGAGAGAAAGGTGAATGAAGGACTGAAAAACCTCCAAATCAAGTTGTGAAGGATCGAGAAGCCTCCAACCAAAACAATGTCCTGAAAAATAGGAACATGTAGGACATCGTTGAAGCATGAAGAAGATGTAGAATTTTGTCAAATGATGATTGATATGGTGTTGAATTGAAGAACCTCCTCTAAAAAAAATGATGATCAAGATCAAGATAACAAGACTCTGCATGAGAGTCCCAATGACACTACTCGAATTAGATGAAAAATAAAGGCAAAACATCTAGAAATTGAAGATAAAAATGTCAAGATCAAGGAGACTATAATCTGCATGAGTTCCCCCAATGACACTACTCAAATCAGATGGAAAAAAAAGAAGGAAAACATCTAGAAGTCAAATATATAGGTGGTACATGAATTGGTTTTGGGTTCAACTCTGCTCTCGAGTTTACCTAGTTGGGACTGGATTGTGGAATATTGGGTCCCTTTGTAGGGGACTAGTCTCACCTCAACTCACCCCCTTGGATGATGGGTTGGGTCGTAGGGATACCCCTTTCGTTAACCAAAAAAAAAAGAGGGAGATGATGGAGATGATCCTAAGATAGAAATAAAATTGAAAGGCCAATGTGAAGGAAATACCAAGAAGATAAGGAAGACATTAGAAATAAAAAGGTACCTAAGAGTGATTCCACAAAGGTTCATGGAAATGGACTAGAACAAAAACAAGTTGATTTAGATTCTTCTTAAACTCCCTTGCATCAAGGTAATGTGTCTCCTTCACATTCACCAAAATTCTACTACTCGATGTTATTAGATATTAAAACTAATTATTTTAGTCTTAATGCCAATATTCTTAGTGAAAATGATGTGAATTTGACTAATGTTCAAGTGGTGAAAAAGAATCTTAGGAAATAGGTTACTGAAGAATTGATCAACAAAAATACTATCAATGGAAGCATGATGGAGAGACTATGCAATCTATCATCTTGGTTTACAACCTTTAAGAAAAATATAGTTGATTTTTATAAGAAATATGATGAAACAAATAGTTCTACTATCATGTGGAAATCTCACTTAAAGTAACCCTGTAATTCTGAATGAGAAAGATATTTCACTAATGATCACAAAATTTAGGAGTTTGAAAACAAAGATAGATTCTTCAACAGAAGGTGAAATGATAAGATTTGAGTAGGTTGGGAAAGACAAAGATGAAGAAGAAATTTTAATTTTAATTTTTCTTTGTTTTCCTGCAATAGGGAGGGTGTATTTTTCCAAAGCCATTTTCATTTTAATGTAAAGTGTTGTTTTATACCTAATCAAGCAGAAATAGCCAAAAGTTAGTCTTCATTTTATATCCCATTTATATATGGAAGTGGAAAAGGATGGATGGCTCATAGTACTTATTTCGAAGCATTGATCTCTTTGATTAGGAATTTTTTTAAAATTATGGGGTTTTCTAGGCCCTACATAGATACAAGGACATTTTATGATTTCCAGAAAGAGACCTCGGAGATTCATTACAAATTGAATGTATGATGAAACTCACTCTGGACTAGGTCATTTCTTCAAACCAGGCATTTTATTGCGGTGTTGAAATTTGTTGAATGATTTGCCTCTCATTTGTATAAACCCCACTGCATTGGATGCTGTGGATATTAAAACCTCCCTTTGTAAGGATCCACACATTCCTAATAATCTCTTTTTCTTTTTCTATGTTAGATATAAATTCAAGCATGATTTCGGTATTTTGAGTAAACGTTCTTGAATGGTTTTAAGTAAACAAACCAAAATCATGAGACTTAAAACAATTTCTAGTTGTGTTGAGGTTCTAAAACCACCCTTCTTTAAGCCTTTTGAAGCTGGAAGTTCATCTTTATTCCGGTCCCTAGAGTCCCATGGTTTTCAATCTCTGTGACATGAGTAAATGGCTGAAATGTGTCCCAACTGCCAAGTACCTTGGTCATTGGAGTTTTGCAAGTGAGATTACATCTATGCATCACACAATGGAGTAACTGTTTCATTAATATATATTAATTCCATGAGGGAGTTCTACATGGCTAAAGCCCCTAGGATTTCATGCAATCTCCTAGTTTGCAAGATATGACATTCTTTGTATGGTCTAAAGCAATCCCCTAGGGATTGCTTTGAGAAGATGGATCATTTTTTTCTTACTTTTGGTTTCACACATTGCCACTTTGATCGCGTAATCTATATTTAGAGACATGAAGTTGATATTTTGATATTGTTCTTATATCTCTAAGATAATTTAATTCTTACTAGTAGCTTCAACTCTATGCTTTAGGATATAAGAAATTCATTGATGGAGCACTTTGATATGATAGATCTCAAGCGTCCACAATTCTTTCTTGGTCTAGAGATTCTTTAGTATTACGAGAGTATCTCCATTCATCAACAGAAGTATGAAATTGATCTACTTCATCATTTTAACAGGTATAATTTTAAGATAGCTCCTTCACCATTTTAGTTAGGTGTCACATTGAATTACACTTGCACCACACCTAGTATTAATGCTAATTTATATAGATAGTTGGTGGGTAGTCTCTTGTATTTGACAAACATGTGCCATAATATCTCCTCTACTATTTGGCTTGTCTCCTATTTTTCTCATGATTCTCATGAAAGTTAATTGAAGGAGTCCAAGCACATTTTGAGGTATATTCGGGATACTACATGCTTTGGAATTCACTACACACCAAAAGCTTCAAAAATAGTGGGCTTCACGAACTTAAATTGGGTAGGTAATGTTGACTCACAAAATTCGACTTTTAGGTTTATATTTTTCCTTGGTTCTAGTCTAGTTCCTTGGTCTTGCAAGAATCAAATTGTTATTGTATTATCATCCATTGAGGCTGAGTATTGAGGTGTAATTATTTCTAGCTACGAGGTTTTGTGTCTTTGATAGATTATGATAGATTTTTTTCTACCACCTAATATTCATACACTTATTTGGTGTAATAACCCAAATAACATTCAAATTGCACACTTAGTTGAGCATTAGAGGATAAGCATTGAGATACGCATGCATTTGCTTCAACAAATCATACATGATAGTCATCTCTCCTTAGAGTGCTTGGATACTAAGGAGCAAGTTGTGGACATATTCATTAAACCTTTGGTGACACTTTGTTATCTTTAGTTGTGATTGATACTTGGGGTAAATGATTTTTTCCTTGTGGTGTCTACTTGGGTCCTTCACATTTTATATCTCCTTTTTGGAGAGGAGCTTTTTCATGAGGTTTTCTCCTTTTCTCTAATTTTGAGAGATATTTTTCATTTATATATGGGTACCTCATCAATCCTATTTTCTAGGATGGGTACCTCATCAAGCCTAGTTTCTAGGACCTATTTTTTAAATTTTTATGCATTAATTTATCTTTTCATTAAGTTATAATTAAGGGGGGGGGAGGGTGAGGGGGGTGGAGGGGGGGGTGGTGTTAAAGTATAAAGGTATTTTCCTAATTAATTAAATCCCTTTTTATACTGGCATACTTAATCTTACTTAGTTCATGTGTTGTTTTTGTGTCAAGTTATAGGATGCAGACATATATCATGATCTAAATTAATCCTCACTTAGGGTTTCTTTATCCTTTATCAAGGGTAAATATTTCAAATTGTATTATTATTCAAATTTTTTTTGCATCAATAGAAATATATAGCTTTCATAGAAATTATATTACTTTTCTCTCTTTGGAAATAGGTGTTTTATTGCAAATGATCTTTGGGAATTGTAGTCCCGGTTAAGGAATCGACTATGATAGGAAATCCATGAAAAATTGTTTGATGCAATCTTAGGGATCTCCCTTTCACTTGTATTTCTATTTTTTAAGATTTCAAAGTGTAATGGAAAGGGAACCATTATGATTGATCTATCAAAGGTATATGAGCAAAGGTCATTGAATTTATATTATTTTCTTTAATTGAAATGCCCCAAATTTCAAACTATTACATTTGAGAATGTTCCTTTTCATTGCCTATAAAATCTCAAAGTATTGTATAATAAAGAGAGGGGGTGGGGTTTGTGGGAGATGATATGGGATCGCAAACCATATGGAGGCTCTTTATATAGATGGTGCTAAAGAGTGGGTTCGATCAGGAACGTGCCTTGATGGTCATCGCGGCAGCTTTTGAACAAATGATATTGCAAGTGGATAAAATGTTGTTGATTGGCGTTGAAGTGGGGTGGAAGGTACCAGGATGATATGTAATATGTGGTGGAATTGTAGAATGTGTGGGGAATATTTTTTGCAATATGGAAAGAGGAGGAAGGGATTAATGAAGTGGGACATAGATGTGAATGATGATTGGGGTGGATTTGATGAAGGGTGAATGTATTTATTAACTGGTGTGTGTGGGACTTTAATCCTTAGATGGTTTGAAGATGATTATGTTTTATGCAAGCCTTGATATGAAGATGAGGGTGAATTTTAATGACTAGGAAGATATGTGTGCCTTTTGATTCTAAGGTTGTATAGAGGTGGTAGGACACTATATTCAATTTGTTGGTTAATGGAAAATTTGTGAGATGGTCAAGGGGGGAGATGGGCACATGTATTTTTAAGATGGATGATATGGGGGTTCTTGATGGAGGATATTACTAAGCATTGAAATGTCATAATGGTGGGGGATTTTTCCTGCTATAATAATTAGTTGTTCTAGGAAATGATCTTTATGACTATTGACAAAGTGATTCATTAATATTTTAGTCTTTCATTATGGAGGAATTACTAGAATCAAGGTAAGTAATTGTGATCATTAACAAGAGTTCTTGAATTATTTGTGTTGTCATGGTTTGTATAATGGGATGAGATCTCACCTTGTGTATTATATATTAAATTAGATCCAAATGGGTTTTTATTACATTGATTTTGTAAGGAATCTAAGGTAGAAGAACAACTACCTACACTAATCTTGAGAGGAGGATAATGCAAAAATTTACAAAAAATTTCAAAAATTATAGAAACAAACAAAAATAAACATAAATATCACGCATACCACAACATAGTGATTTATGTGGGGAAAGCCCTTCCAAGAGAAAAACCCCACACTCCAAAAGTCACCCAATATATTATTTAAAAATAATAAAGATTACAATATACTTGTAGAGAAAGCTTGTCATAGGAGTATCACCAACCAAAGATCTAGAGGCAACACAACCGCTATCAAATTCTTAGAATACATCACAATACATAGTTGTAATACATCACCCTCATAAAATAAGGTTTCCTTCTAAGACAAGTCAAGCCAACAAAATATCAATCATCAAATTTGAGACCTAATGATGAATGGTCCAGATTTACAATAATAAAATATACATAAATTTTGGCTTTTGGGGGCATTTCCCTCAAGCCCCCATCGAGGTGCATAACCCTTGAACCCTTTGGTGGGGGGATGATCCCCTCGGACCCCTCATAGGGGGTACCTCTCCCCATTTTCCCATCATATTCACCTTTTTCTTTGCTTGTGATCTAGTTATTGGTGGCACAAAGAGATGATGTGCTTGTAATTTGATGGTTTGATTTAGATGGAATCTTAAATAATTTAGGTTTGATTTGATAAAGTGGATGCATTTTGAAATTTTATGAGTTTTAGAGTGAGTTTTTGATGAGGATTTTGGACTTTAATTGAAGTGTGTGTCATTAAATGACCTTTATTTACTATCTAAGGTTAATGTCAGCTTGAAGGTGTGTAATTGCTCAACTCATATACCTCAAATACTATAAAACAAATTTCTCCTTAAATTTTTTAATCAATTTTTTGAAGTGTTCCATACATCTATATACTCATAAATCTATCCATACAAGATAGGCATCCATCCATCTAGGAAAAAATATCCATCCATATGGGATAGATATCTATCTATAAGAGACAATCACTCATCTATCCATTTGAGATAGCAATCTATCCAAAATGGGATGTGCATCTATCCATAGAGGATAGGTAGACACTCTAGCTAGAGATTTAGACTCATTGGGACCATCCGGGTCTTGAGCCACTAATTGTAGATTACACTTCTCTATTAGAAGTGCAATGAGGTCATTGTCTAATATGGGTACATATATATAAATAAATTTCTTGAGTCCCACCTTAAAATTTAGCCTGAATATTCAAAGAGTCAAGAAAATCCAGCTAGGATTTCTTTTGAATACACAATTAATGCTATTTATCCCAAATTTACTTTAGATGTTTACTTTTAAGTTTTTATCAAATGATTTGTTTGTGTTAAGTTGAGAAAATGATTTTCTTAAAACTTTTGATTAATTTGGAAATCTAATCTATAGAAAATCCCTAACCTCACATCTAAAAACTTGTGTACAGTGAACCTCCTTTGTTTACTAGACTGCCTGCATACCCGCTTCTAAATGAGATCAAGGTGTATTATACACGTAGTTCTAGTTTTTAATCTATGTTTCTTGTAATTGTATGGGTGGGTATGAAACCCTTTCTAGGGTCTAATTTCCCTGTATAAATCATCAATTTCCACCCACTTAGGTGGAACACATACATAAGCCTAATTAAAATATCTACCTTTCAAATACACTCTAGGGAGGTTTTTGATGTTTGATTTTTGATTGTTTAAATTTTCATGTTACCTAGAACATAAGTTTAATTTTTTATTTTAGAAAAAGTTATTGGTTAGTGTATGTGGTGTATAGTACTCCATACCTAAGAAGTTTACTACAAAATAATACATCTTAAAACCTAATTGAT
>VDFB02086081.1:132148347-132196196 GCA_007258455.2 Sequoia sempervirens | reverse complement strand
ATTGTCTAATTATTTTAAAGAGATGAAGGGTCATAACACAACTTTATTCAACCCAGTAAATATCTTGGTTAATGAAACCTGACAAAAGCAACAAAACAATTGCTACATTTGGCATTTCATGTTGAATGAAGAGTGGTGACAATAATCTACTTATAGTTTAATAAAACACTATTTTTATAAGAAGGATTGACATTAGAAAGATAAGTGTTACTTATAGTTTAATAAAACACTATTATAGTTTTACCAACATATACTATTGTATGCTTGCATGGCTTCTTAGTTAATATATGGGGAGATAAAGAGAGAGAGATAGAGATATATGGGAAGAGAAAGAGAGATGGAGATATATGGGAAGAGAAAGGAAGAGAGGTGGAGATAGAGAGTTGATGGATAGGGGGAATAGGGAGGGAGAGAAGGTGAGAGATAGAGAGGGAGGGAGAAATGGATATAGATAGAGATAGAGAGGAGTAAGAGGGAGATAAAAAGAGAAATAGAGATAGAGATATAGAGTAGGAGAGATGGAGGGAGAGATGGAGTGAATGAGAGAGAAAGGGGGGAGAGGGAGAGATAGCTCAATAGATAGAAGGGGGAAGAGGGAGTGACATAGATAGTGGGATATATAGAGAGATAGAGAGCGATAGGGAAAGATATATCAATCACCCTCCCTATATCTCTATCTATTCATCCTTATCTCTTTATCTCTCTACCTCTCTCTATCTCCTTGTCTCCCTTTCTATTTGTATGTTTGTCATTATATCCCTTTCTCTCTATATTTTATTCTCTATATTTATCTTTATCTCCTTAAGTGTGCAATGGGTACATTGAAGAGGTCTTAAAAGAGAATTATCACTAGTAGAATTTGGCAAATAAATGACTACGTGACTAAAACGTTTAGTCACATGACTAACACTAGTAGTATTTGGAAAATAAATGATTAATTTGGTCATTTATAATGGCATTAATTTGGTCATCGGTAAAATCACAACTAAATGACTAAATAAATTAGCTAATATTAGACAAATATAAAAATGAAATAAATAATTAAATAAAATTACTAATATCAAACAAATAAAATGACTAAATAAATTACTATTACTCCTTTGTTCATTTTTCTTTCAAATTTGATCATAATCCATAGAGCTTAAGCCCCCCTCATGGGACCCCTACCTAAGTGGGCCATTTGGCTGCCTAGATTGCTTGGTGCACCAAAAATACCTATTGCATGGAAGGCATTGCCTCTCGGTGCAGTCTTAAGTCCTTCACATATTTTATAATTTTTTTTAACATTTCACTACTAAATGGTAATCATTCCTACATCCATGTGTCACTACTATTTAAAGGGGGGATTTAAAACATTAATTTTAGAAAAATATTAATTTTGTCTTAAATATATTTATTCTGAAGGCGTATCCTATTCAAAAAAGATAAAGCTAATTTTGTCAATCAATGGTTGGTATCAATCTGCTGTCCATTAAATGGATCTCAGCCGTTCATTATTTTTTGCAATTTTTTTCAACTGTTTTATGCCATTTTTTTGCTACTTTCCTCGCCACTCCTCCAAACTCTTACTCGCTGGTATTGAGCATTCACTTCTCCAATTTGGTGAGCTATAGCTTGAAAATAAGGTTTCAACGAGGGTTTTCAAGTATATTTATCAAAATAAAACTTTTTGTCGTCACCTCAGTAAACACCTCCACTTCATAACAATTAGGGTTCGCTTTTTTTTTTTTAATTTATTTATTCCTATCCATCACTGTAAATACTCTCTCCACCATAATTTGAAAGGAATGTTATAGGTATGGTCCTTTTAGATTGATTCATCTTAAATGGAAAGAGATTGAAATGAGTTGTCATTATTAATATTTATCTCATAAGCATGGCCTAACTCCATGAATGAAATCAAATATTTTGTCATATATGGATTAAAGCTTAATTGGTATAAGTGAGTTATATTATTTGATTATACTATTTATTGAGTTTTAAATTTTCCATGGCTATAATGAACAAGTGGTAAGGTTTGGTTCATTTTTTAGATAACAATTTTTGCAAAATAAATATCTTTTAATATTTTGACTTTTGCAAAATAAAAATAATTATTTTTTAAGAATTTAAGTTATATTTAATATATAATTATATTTTTTAACTAAAGAAAGTTTTAATTTATGCTATTTTAAATATATTAGATATAAGTTAAATATATTAATTATACTTAATATTATATATTATATTTTAAACAAAACTATTAATTACATAAAATGATTAAAATTTATAATTAATAATTATTATAATTTTAAATAGTACAAAAATAGATCAACATTTATCTTAATTGACTTCCACACTTCTTCGGCCTACCCATTGCACACTAAGGTGAAATTGCTAGTTTATGTTTACATTATATTTCTAATTTTTTAATTATCCTAAATTAAGACAATAAAAAAATAAATTTTCTAAAATAAATTTTTTATTGACAATCTCCTTATTCATTTTCCCTCCCTCAATTGAGATGCATTATCCCTCCTGCGTAATTTCTATTTTTATGCTTCATGCGCTATTTTAATTTAAACCCTATCATTATTATTCAATGGCTGCTAACCCTTTATTGCTTTCACCAGTGGCATTTGGTTATTTCTTCTAACCAAGAAGGGCCGGACCTTCAACCAATTAGTTCTACCAGTTTCAAGCTGCATCACCACAAGATGCCTATTGCAATGCAAACCCTTTCATATTAAGGCAATGGTTGTTAATTGTCCATTCCTTTTACCGCTGGTGTTGGAGAAATTTTGTAGTTGAAGTAAATATCACTTTCCAAGGTATTTTTTTGTAGGCCCACTATTGTAGTTTTATTTTTGAAGTAAAATGCATATCACAGAGACATTAAATTATTTTGTCTTACCACCATTTTTTTTTCAATTTTGTTAGTTTTTCTCCTTAAAACAAAAACTCAATTTGTGTATAATCTTTATTTTATTTTATTTTATAAGTTTTAACAGTACCCATCATAGAAAGGGCCACAATTGCAACATTTTTTGGTGTTGATAATGCTATGGTGAGACTGTAAAGGGCAGAAAATCTGATAAAGCATGAATGGCACAACATGCATAAATTACAGGTAAGGATTTTTATGGATCCTTGCTTAGGCTATGAAGCTTGTTAGTGTTCAAACAAATTCATCTACTATTCAACTCATCATTCATGATGTGTGTGTATCATTATATATATTCTCAATACATCTTATCGCTGAAATGAGTATTGCATTCTATGTATGGATTTGATTTCAGAATAAGTCAAAGCACATCAATGCTTGAGTAAATAATTTTTCTTGTAGCTAGCGGAAATTCTAAAATTTAGTTAATTTAAAGTATAATACCCTTGTAAATTTAGGCATCCCAGCCTTCCCCTTGGTTACTTCCTCGCTGCTTTGTTAATCATTAATTCCACTATCCTTAAAGTATGTAACTTCTTATTCTTTTAGATTATGCAGTGAGGGTTGGTGACAGTTCCGCAACCCTTACAACTTGTAGGGTTACTACTCTTTATGCGATGCTTTTCCAGTTGGGATACCGTTGGATTTACAATACTGTAACTTGTATTCCTATAGCCTGTATGCCTATAGTTTGATTGATAAGGAGGCATTTTCCACAGTGATATTGCTATTAGGATTCAACTGTATTCAACTGTGTAGTTTTTCAAGTCAAACTCATTGACCCATGTTTCATGAGTAGTGGTTCACAAGAACCCAACTCTCATAATGAATGGTCCACTCATCACCCATTGAAATTAGAGGATGTTGAATAATTGCAAATTGATGTAATGCAGGGATGCTAGCTCTTTTGTTTGTGGGAAGATGATCTCTCATATGTAGCACCCCTATTTTTTTGAAGTAATAGACATGTGGTTTTAGAAAAGAATATAATAATATCAAAAAGTAAATTGGTACCAAATTGGACCACTTAATCCTAACCAACCATGTGAGAGGATGTATCCATTTGGAAAACCAAGTTATTTGTCACTTATGAATACAATCTTTTAAAAATTTAGTCATTTGTGTCACGCCAATCCTTTGCCTTGTAACATTTCATCTTTGAAGTACAAGAGCCAATATAATTTACCTAGATTTGGACTGACCTTTTGATTTATATTTCTTCTTATCTCTAGATTTTTCTTACCCCTCTTTTTCTTTGGACTGACCTTTTGCAAAGAGGGCACCTTTAGAGAAATCCTCTATGGTTTCTTCTTAATTCTTTATTTAGTAGGGCTGCAACAACTTCTTCAAGTGTTTAACTTAGAAGATGTACTACTAATTGTCCTAAGAAGATTGTCCCATGAATTGGGTAATGAAGAAAAAAAAACTTACGCATTTATCCTTTGCATCCACTAACATCAATAGGTTTTTATTGACTAAAAATGATAATGAATGCATGCAAATGATCAACAATAGAGTCCCCATCATTCATTTTCAATGAATACAAATTTCTTTTCAAGAAATTTTTATTGACTAGAGACTTAGTTTGAAACAATGTTGCAATTTTATCCCACAATTTCTTTGTAGTGCCCTCACTATACACATTCGTTAACACAAAATCAAATTAACATACTGCTCCCTTCCTTCCTATGTAATTCATCTCAATCATCTTGATTGATATCAAAAATTTCATTTCATGTCATAGCTAACCACTGATCTCCACAACCAAGAGATCCTCCATTTTAAATTTCCACAACTCAAAACTCTATCCACTGAATTTTCCAATATCAATCCTTTATGGACTTGCCATGACTCCTGCAAAAGCATATTTGAACTTCGCACAACTCCCACTGCAACTAAAGAAAACCACACAAGGAGAGAATCTCCTTATTGGGCCAATACCAAGTTCTAATACCAAGTGTTGAAAAACTAGAGATATATCTAAAGGAGCATTATAAAGGGTTTCAAAATCTGATTGAAAGTGATTTAGAACAATAATAGGATTGATATAAAACTGATTTATGACAACAATACGAAATGGAAAGATAACACACAGAAAAGAGCAACACCATAACTCGATGTTTGCCCAGGGAAATTCCTTTGGAGGAAGAAAACCCCATACACAAAATCAGCTTCACTATATTAACACCAAGGTGTGCTTCCAAACATATTAGATGATCACCAACACTGATTTCACATCAAATGGAAATCCTAGAGAAATTTTAGTAGCATTCCAGTGGCATTTCTATACAACAAAGTATGCTCAGAAATTACTATCCCAATCCCTTATTAAATATGCAATTACAACACAAGAAACCAACAATGGTTTCTAAAACCATTGATGAAAATCACACGTCATATCACCAAGGGCACCCACATGAGGTGGTGTAACTCTGTGAGGTGGCAAAAATCCCAATGCCCACTATGACAATGTAACTTCCTATTCAATGATGCAACTTATAAGATGCATTACACATCTTATATTGGCTAGAAATAGTAAATTCTCATAAACTCCAATTGATATATTTGTCCCATGTGAAATGTGGCATCCAATTCCACATTTGCAAGTTTTTGGTCCTTTTGCAACCCCAAATGTAATTCTCAATGTGGGATACAACATGCCATGCGTCTCTCAAACTTTTCCTATTCAATTTAGGTGTCCTATTCTCTAAGAGGGTCATTTTTTCATAAATTATAAAGTTGCCTAACCAGCCATAATGTCCCCCATCCATAGGTAAACTAGATAAATGAACAACATTGTTATGCAATGTATACACATTCCCAACAATAGTTAGGTTAATATATAATCTTACTGTTGAGGGGTGTTTGTTCATAATTTAATAAGGCTTAAGAGTTAGTTGAGTACAAAGCATGAAGATATCAGTATGAAAATTATAGGATGCAAGTTTACTTGGGTTGGTCCATGGTTATAGAGATACATAACCAGCTCATGTATCACTAGGATAAAAAAGAAGAATGCAGTAGTATCAGTTTATAGATTCATTGATTAATTTAGAATAGTCCTTAAAAGTACATTGTCTTCACTGAAGGAAACATGAGAAAATAGTATCTCATTGCAATAACCTCTTTAAGACTTCATTCATTTTTACCTAAGTCAATAGTGGAAAATAGCCATACATATTACGTAAGTGCTTTCTTGGTGAAACAAGAAATCATCAAACCCTTATAAGGCTCTTAGAGGAAATTACTGTTATACTAATTTAAGGACTCATCAATACTCCCACAGTCACCTAAAAGACTAAAATATGGATCAAATGCTACTATTAGAATCAAAACAACTACAATATAATGAGCAACTTAGACCTTGGAGAGATACCATCATAATGTAGAAGTACTAGTATTGATACATCAGAATTTGATTATTTTTCAAATACTCCTGAAGAATATTCCACTACCATCAACGAAGTTTCAAACACATAGGTCTGTTAAATAGGTTTACACTTGTCCAAATTTTTTACATCATTCAAGGTCCAGAAACACAATGATATCATCCCACTATATGATCAAGCATTTCGAAAGGATAATTTTGCAGATAAAATTTATTACTAATTTTCTTAGACATTTCAAGGTCTAGCATCTCATAAATATTAGGAAGAATGGTCTTGAAGATAGTCTCAAATTTCAATAAATATCAAATCATTTTGAACTTCATTTGATAAAAATAAATCAAGAATGTATTAAGTTCAACCTATGAAGATGATCCGATCTCTACTATTCACTCTATATGAAAATAGCTCTAACAACCATTACATTTACAGCTTCAGGAGTAGCTATTATACATTCAATACTAAATAATTCTGTCAGGAGAATTGTCACAAAAATAACCTCAAGGGCAAGGAAAACAAAATAAACAAAAAAATTAAACCACCAAATGATCATTTCATAGTTCAAAATATCTCCATCGGGAGAAACAAACAAGGGTCTAACAATTTGTATTACAATAATTTTATATATGAAAACATCCGCAGATAAAACCACAGAACCAATGCCTTCATTTACCAGATAACAACAAATCTGTTTTAGAATGAAATAAAACACAAAAAAAACTAAAAGTGATCTGGCTGTGTACAGATTTCAAAAAAAATTCATTGAAATCATGGCAAGTGACTTACCTTAAGATTTTGCACAAGTTCTGTTGTGCTGTCAATGATGCCGATGAGAAAAATGGTCAGAGTTTACAGGAAAAATATTATGAAACACTACCAAAGCAGAAATTAAGAAAAAATGAGATGAGCCAAAATGAGTCTCCATACAGCTGCCGCTTCAATCTATTCATAATAAATAAAAAGTAGATCTAAAAATATCGGGGTTTAGAGCTACTAAATTCTTGAGCTTGGGACAAGATTTTTCTAGCCTTTTAAATAAAAATATTAGTTGCGAGTTAAAATTTGTTTTCAAATGTGAGGCAAGGAATGTTTCAATTGTCTAGAAGTTGTTTTGTTTGTTGTGAGACAACTTTTCGGGTGAAAGGTGCTACTAAATGTAGCCTTGTTGGCTAATCAAAACTTTCCCTCAAAATGCTTGCAAGGTTTTTAAATTATGCCTTAAACGTTGAATGTGAGGATTTCAAATTCCCCACAGTTGCCTGGTTATAATATTTAAAGATCCCAGTTTTTATTCTACTATTCTTATGGAGCTTATTCCAGTTTATCTTTGATTATTGCTAAAAGAGTGCTCTATGAGTCTATGGCCATACTAGGTTTATCTGGCATAGATGTGCTGAGCCCCAAATATTTTAGGTGAATCAAATTAATTTAGACTGGACCTGGTAAAATAATTGAAATTACAAAATGTGATGAAAAATCGAAACTTGGAAGATGTAAAATATTCAAGAAAGTGTCTGTCTAAACACTTGTCTTTATGTCTCTCTGTGTAGTAGTTCACTGCATCACACAACTATTTTGTAATATTGTATCCTAGAACTCCTCTATGGTTGTTCCTGCCATTTTTCAGAAATGGCAACATTGTTAGTGGAATTCTAAGAATCTAATGATACATGAGATGTAAAGAGATCAGTGCTTCCATTTCTATTTTCAACTTATTATATGTCAATGGTAAGGAGTGAACAATTTTAACTGTTAATGTTTAATATCAAAGATTGAAATGTTAGGAAGAATGAAGATTTTAATCTTTATGTATTTTTTAGTAGTTGTCCTGCTATGGATGTTTGATTTTATGATTATTTTTAATGACATGCACAAGTTTAAATAATCCACATTTTCAAATCTTTTTCAAATATTTCTGAAATCCCAAAGTTTAATGAACCTGCCAAATTTATGGAACATAGTGACCATGTTTGCATCTCTCATAATTGTGCAATTAACAGTGATAATTCCTTACACCTTAATTCTGTGTTCCAATTGTGAATATTATTTCATGTGGAATACAAAAGGCTCACAGAGCTGAGTTGCATCAAAGAATAAGCAACTCTACAATCAAAAAGGTCTGAAAACTTCTTTTGGATTCTTTCTCATGAAAGCAGTTCCCAAAATTGAAGGTAGACAATGTACACTAAAAGAAAAGCCATAGTAATTTTGTTTGTGTACAATGTTGCACACTCCTTTTTACTCTGTGTTTTCTGTACCTAAGATGTAATTGAAATTTGTTTTGCACTGGAGATTGCTTTTGGTAGCATCCTACTTTGTCATTCTTCCAATTTTTATATGGTTTTTAAAATTTATGTTGTTACGTTCACTTTGCTGCAGGTTTTAATACAACATCTACATGAGAAACTTAATCTTAGTGAGGTATGATAAATATTTTCCATGTATTATTATTCTAATTCAAGAAAGGAAATTGATGTTGAATTTTTTATGAGATATAAGATCCAATTGTGAGCTGGATTGGAATTTAAAGGAGTATGAATATGGCCATAATTTAATTATCTATTGTGTTGTGTTGGCCAACTAAAAAAGCAGTGTTGCTGGAAATACTCAGCCTATATTCATATATGATTCACATGTACCACAAATTTAACTAGCATCTTAGTAATAATGTTTAGGGTGTCCTCAATATAGCCAGCACGAGCACAAAGGTCTTTAGGGACAGCGTGGAATCAAGCTTTAGGGTGTTTTGATCCAAAGAAACCCTAGTTGAGTTTGGAACATGTTAAAGTTGGCCCAAAGGGGTATTCAAAACTGTTAAGAGTCCCTGTAGTTGTTAAGAAAAATTGTGAGAAAAGTTGGCAAAAACAGATCTGCAGACCTACTAGGTTGAAGGTTATAGTGGAAAGTTGTTGAGTCAAAGTTTTGTGACCTTGATTGATGATTTATCTAACTTGGATTGTGTTGTTAAGGTGAAGACCATTCTCCCTTGCATCATGTTGATACCCTGCTCCAAAGCTCCCATTTTGGCACACGCAGGGAGGATGTTGGCATAGGTTGTGGAAATTGGTTTCAGATCTACTAATTGCATTTGCTTGAAAGTTTCTAAAGCCTTTTCAGCAAATCCATTTTGTGCATATCCCGCAATCATCGTATTCCATGAGATGGTATCTCTTTCAGGCATTCTGTCAAACAGTTCACATGCCTTGTCTATGCTTCCACATTTTGCATACATGTCTACTAGGGCAGTTGCAACTACAACATCTGACATAATTCCTCTATTCTTTATGGTTTGATGGATGTTCATACCCTATTCCAAAGCCCCCATTTTGGCACAGGCAGGAAAGATGCTGGCAAAGGTTGTGGAATTTGGCATTATACCTGCCAATTGCATTTGCTTTATAGTATCTATTTCAGAGGTTACAGATCAAGAGAATGAGTTTAGTGTGGTGAATAATCATTGCCCTAGTCTGAAAACAAGGTTTTATGAGTAAAGATGGAGGTTAGAGTCTACGGTTTATAAAAATACCTTTAGAAGTGGACTTTACATGGAATAATAAGCTTGTGTAGAACAAATAAAGAGTGATCCAAGTATTGGTTGTGAGAGTTTGGGTTTGGAGATAGAAGTTCAACTAAAGACCCCTGTGGTAGCCAAGGCCTAAAGAGGCATAATTCTGATTGAGACAGTCAGTTTTGAGTCATTTGGTCCAAAAGGCCTATACCCCACTTTGACATATGTTTTAAATAAGCCAAAAATGTATCTAAAGGTGTGGTGACTTTTGGGTAAATGTGTTTATCTTGGGAGAAAATCTCTCACAGACCGTTTTGCAGACCTACAAGCTTTGCATTTAGTTTATGCTTCTTCATTATATATACTAGAAAAGGTTGCGGAGTTTGGCTTTAAACCTGCAAATTGCATTTGTTTGAAGGTTTCTAAAGCCTTTTCAACAGATCTAATTTGTGTATATCCTACAATTATTGTAGTCCATGAGACCACATTTCTTTGAGGCATTTTGTCGAACACTTCAAGTGCCTTGTCTATGATCCCACATTTAGCATACATGTCTACAAGAGCAGTTACAACTACAATATCAGACAAAACTCCTCTATCCTTTATGCTTTGATGGATGTCCATACCTTGTTCCAAGGCTCCCAATTTGGCACCTAGAACCCAATCTAAAATTGATTCCATTGACAACCCGTCATAGCTGCAACACTTGAATATAATAGAGTGTGGAGGTTTAAATAAGCTCCCCGATTCCATTGGCAAGCTGTCACAGCTACAACACTTGAGCATAGAAGGGTGTAAAATTTTAAATAACCTCCTTGATTCTATTGGCAACCTGTCACAGCTGCAACACTTGATCATAGAAGATTGCAGAGGTTTAAATAACCTTCCTTATTCCATTGGAAACTTGTCACGTCTGCAACACTTGAAAATAGTAAGTTGTAGAGGTTTAAATAACCTCCCTGATTCCATTGTCAACCTATCACAAAGGTAGCACTTGAACATAATAGGAAGTTTCAAAGGTTTAAATAACCTCCTTGATTCTATTGACAATCTATTGCAGTTGCAGCATTCGAAACTAAAATATTGTTATGGTTTAAATAACCTCCTTGATTCCATTGACAACCTGTCACAGCTGCAACCTTGAACATAAAAGGGTGTGAATGTTTAAATAACCTTCATGATTCCATTGGCAACCCGTCACAACTGCAACACTTGAACATGGTAGGGTCTATTGATTTAAATAACCTCCCTCATTCCATTGGCAACCTGTCACAGCTGTAGCACTTGAACATAGAAATGTGTAAAAGTTTAAATAACCCCCCTGATTCTATTGGTAACCTGTCACAGCTGTAGCACTTGAACATAGAAGACTGTAGATGTTTAAATAACCTTCTTGATTCCAGTGACAACCTGTCACATCTGCAACACTTGAAAATAGAAAGTTGCAAAGGTTTAAATAACCTCCCCAATTCCATTGTCAACCTCACACAGCTGCAACACTTGAATATAATAGGAAGTTTTAAAGGTTTAAATAGCCTCCTTGATTCTATTGACAATATATTGCAGCTACAGCATTCAAAAATAAAATATTGTCATGGTTTAAATAACCTCCTTGATTCCATTGGCAACCTGTCACAGCTGCAACCTTGAACATAAAAGGGTGTGAACGTTTAAATAACCTTCCTGATTCCATTGGCAACCTGTCACAACTGCAACACTTGAACATGGTAAGGTCAAGAATTCAACATGTTCTATGAAAGGGTAAGACAATTCCAGATGGAAATTAAAATAAATTTAAGGGAATGCTGAATTCTGAATTGAGCTCCTAGAAAGATATTAACAAAATGGAGCTTTAGTTGGTATGAGTTTTTCAGTCCATAGAGTAGAATAATGCAAGCTTCTGGTTTAAAATGGAGTTTTCTCATAAAAAAGAAATGCTGACAACTGAGACATGATGGCCACTCTTTTCTTCACATAATCCATACAGTTCGTCAATTATTTTTTCTATGTTGCATCAAGTTTCCAAGACAGGGAAGCAGGAATGTGTTTTTGGGATGAATATTGCAAAAATGGGAAAAATAAAAAAATATAGGAAATTTTATTGCTTTTATTGTCAAGGTGTATATATATTATATAAAAATTACAACAAAATGTCCAAAGGCTGCTAGTTTCAACTACAAAATGACAAAAACATAGAAAATCAGTTGCTGCCCCCAATCAACATCTGCTAATGTTGTGTCAATCTGAATCTGAGTCACTGCCACTATGAGGAAGTCGGGACAGCCTTATAATTCAAAATAGAGTTCTCTAAGCTTGGGAAAGTAATTGACATTTGACCTTATAATTCAAAATAGAGTTCTCTATGTTTTTGCATCTGTTTATTTTTATTTTTTAATATTCAATAACATATTAGTTAAGTTTAGCATAGTTTGGTAACATATTGACAACTCAAGTCACTTGAGAGTTGAGATCTAAGCCCACTAGTGCAGAACCTTCATTTAACCAAAATGAAGGAGCCTCTTTGGATTATTCTCTTACTAAAACATTAGGAATAAATTAGTTAATGAGATAGGTTCTTCTTTTCCAATCGTCACTCTAGGGTATCTCAATGATTTAATGTTGTTCTCATACCGAGTTTACACTAGTTATATAATTTCTCAAAATGGTGAACATATTCCACCTTTCCTCCTAGCTTCCAGTTTCCCCTTATGGCATTGAATATGATGCCTGTTAGACTTTTCGAGAATGGGAATCACTCTCTGCTAGTGGAAATTTTCTTACATCTTCTCTAAAAATTTAATGCAGTACAGAGCATATGGGTTATAGAATTGGGAAAGGGAATATTTTCTTTTCATGCTATCCAGCAACAAGTGAAGTTGTCATAATTTGAGTTATTGGCACTCAAATATCAACTCTAGCTAGGTTGTGTGTTTGGAACTCTACCTTTTGAATGTCTCCTGCTTATGATTATTTGAGAAAGAGAGGCAAACATATCAATTCAAAAATGAAGACAATAATTTTCTTGTGCTTGAATTTATGAATGGTATTTTGATCATTTGTTGAATTTTTTCAAGGGCTCCAAGTCATTATAATTGGACCTGATGAATTCTTAAATGCCACGTGGGCTCACTATGTTAACACCTGTAATGGAAATTGCTAGAATGGTTAGATACGGTCCCACCTAATGCATTGGAAAAATTTAAAATGGAGGTGTTCTACGCTTCTCCCCATCTATCAAGACATTGAAAATCTTTAATTCAATGGTTAATTCTACAATGGAGAGCCACTTTGAATTACCTTTCTGGTTCTAGCCTATTTTATACTCCTCTAAGGCTTTATTGAAGTTTAACCAGAAGTCACACTTCAGTTGCTCATTTCATATGTTCTTTGAATAGCCCTGAATCTTGTTGACTATCAAAATAACTAGAAAATGATTAAGTATTTGAAATTGTAAATACATTTGCTTTATATCTCATCTATAATTATAAGTTTTACTTTCCAAGCTCATTTATAATTTCATCTTTCATAACCAGCTTTCTCCACATTAGCTTTAAATTCATCAATCACGTCTGTTGTAGTAGAACAAGTATTATTGTCACTCATGATCCTATTTGTTGAAAGGAAGAAATCTGTGTGCATCCATATTGCATATGGCTAATTCTATGCAATATTTTGGCAGGTGTCTATATATGATGGGAGATCTTGTAAGCTTAAGAAAACAATTTCAAAGTTTAAAGACGTGGTATATGGAATCTTCTGGTATACTTCTCTGTATAGTTTCTATCTTGTTTCTGTATTCTTCTTGCTTTGATTTGAGAGGTTTTACTGCTTTTTATTTTTCATTTCTTGTAAGCTTAAGGTCTTTTGAGCCTAAGAAGGCAATTTCAAAGTTTAAAGATGTATTATGTGGAATGTTTTTCCATACTTGCAATATAATTAGTCACTTGTTTCCATATTCTTATTGCTTTGTTTCAAAAATTTTAATAGTTTCTATTTTCATGGTTTATGACCTTAAAAAGGGTAGGAGATGGAAGAGATGGAAATTACAAAAAATATAATAATGTCTATCTGTTTTATTGATAGAATGTTATTTTTGTTGACTTGGAATAACATAATTTCTTCATTCTCCACCATAAGCACTGAGTTTGATGCATTAATTTTGGGTGCTTTGTTTTTAGCTACATCCAGGATTTCATTTTGATGCCTGTCTTACAAGAAAATTCTATTTTCTTTTGTGAGCCAAGGATTTGTCATATCCAAATAGTGAGTGTGCCTTTGATGTCTTTGGAATGCCATAGCTGCTCCAACCTATGTTTGAACAGAGGGAAAATGCCCTATCAGTTCTGGGTAGCATGATTGAATTTCTGACAAACATTGTCAAAAATTGATTCTTATGGCTATTGTGTAAGAAAATCTGAATTTTATGCAAGTTGCAGATTTTGATGATTGATGTGAATCATCAGGATGAACCCAATCCCCCCAAAAAATTTAGTTGAATCCATGAACCCAAACTAGGATCCATATTAGAATGGACAACTTAGTTTTGTTTTTATAGCAGAAGTAGGGTTTTTATAGAAATCACTTTCCATATACATTCTTTTTCATGTTTGAATTCATATTTCAATTCTTTATAAAATTTTGTAATGGGTCTGTTTTTGTTTCATAATTTATTTTCCCCATTTTAGCTCAAACTTCAGAAGATTCTAGCTCCTATAGTGTTAAGCAAGCAATTGCATTGGTGCTCAGGTGCTCCAAGTGTGCAGCTTAGCGGATGTTCGTGATGAGGACTGGGGGTGCAAAGATAGGTGTAATGGGATGGTATCTTGGGCAACCAAGGGCCCAGTGTTGATGGATTTGGGCTGTAGCTTGACATATTACTATTGAGCGTGTGGTGTAGCCTGCTTGGTGGCTTGTCCTTCGTTAGGTCATAGGCCTTAGATTAGCTTACAGGGTTCAATTCCCTTGGATGCTTTTTTGTCCATACTTTAAACAATTTGTGGATGACATTGACATGCTAAATTAGTAGTGACAGTTGTAGTGACTTGGCACACTTATGTGCCACATGGCAATGTCTAATTTACCTATATAGTTTGTATGCCCTAAGTGACATAATATAAAGAAAGACCTTCTGAAACTTGAATTATGATGCAAGAAGTGCAAATGGAAATAAAACGAGTCTAAGCTTCAATGTCAAGATACCCATTTCTCTAAGCCCTGGGAAAAATGATATAGCTATATTGAGTTTGATGCTTGGATTGACGGTAATGATTGAAATTTTATTTAAATATTTCATTGAGCTTTTTGAGCCTTTGTACTTTTATGACTATGTTACTGAATATGGAATTGAAGTTAGGCTTTTGATGATGCTGGTTGTGGTTTACTTTGAATGTTGTAATGTGACGAAACATAAATTTGTTGTTATAATTTACACTTGATAATTGCACATCTTGTAATCTTCTGTATATGTTACAGTATATTTATTTTTTGAAGTGCTTGCATGAAAGTTCTTAACGTGCCCAGTTGATTGATCATATTTTGAGGTAGAAGAATTTGGGGGTGCATTTTGAGTGAAAGAGTGCAAGATTAAGCTATGTAGCAATCCAAGGGTTTAAAGATGACATTCATGACTTGTCACACGAGTTATGGACATATTAGGTATGTTTTATGGACATATCACATCTCTCAGAACAATTTCTCTTGCAACAATCTTGGAGATGTCAGAACATACTTTAAGGTTCTTAACAACTCTAATAGTTGTACTAGGGGCCATGTTTAACAAACCAAATGCAATTGCTAACTTTTCACTATGGTGGCAGATACATGATTCTTTATACCCTGCTGCCTTCATTTGCCAAGCCAATTTTTTCCTACTTTACATAGCTCTACCATGTTTGTGGATGTGATTAGTCTCCTACACAAAAAACATGTACCAGTTTATGGCCTTCAATCCAACTACATCCAGGTATCTTTTTAATTCCTTTATATCTTTCATCAATTTGTTTACTATTTAAACCTCATACAAATGTTTTAGAGAAGAACATAAGTTGCAACATTTTTAGAATCCAACTAAAAAAATAGTGTTGTTGGAAATACTCAGTCTATATATGTGAAGATTAGATCCCCATTTTGATATTAGGTGTTTTATCTTGATATTAGATGTTTTTTCTTGATAGCATGTCTAATCTAGGATTATTGTTGACCAGAGATGTTGTGACTCTGTCTAGTATGGTTATCTTTTTGGCTAAATGGCTAGCATTGTATCTTTGTCTATAACTTGATGGGTATAATCCTGTATTAAAACATAGCTTAATTCATTTACCATGAAAATAGTTTTGAAAAGAGTTATAGGTTATGGATTCTTTAAAATATTAAAGATGAAAGACATTGGTTAAAATTTTGTAAAATGCCAAAGTGCTAAAAATACTTAAATAAAACCAAGACTCATCTCCAAGTATCTTCTCAATAATTCATAATTGTTGCAATCACAACCTTCATGTAGAGTTTTTCCCCATTGCAATTATGTATCAGACTAAGCTTATCCCATTGTTTAGTATATTGATCCTATCCGCATTTCCCAGTGATATATCAAAGTAAGCTTGTATTGTTTGCTTTGTGTACTCAACAATTCAAAACTTTCTTTGGGGATGCACATAACTCAGTTGATGAACCAGGTGGGAAATTATGTCCATAACATGGCAACATTGTTTGGAGGTCTTGCTATGGGATTCATAAACAGTTGGAAAGTTTCCCTTGTAACTCTAGCTACTGGTCCATTTATTGTGGCTGCAAGAGGAGCTTCAAATATCTTTCTTCATAGGCTTGTTGAAAACACTCAAGATGCATATGCTAAAGATGCTAGCATTGCAAATCAGGTTTGAATGGGGGGTGGGGGAGGATGTAGTTCATATAAATTAACTTGTAATTTTTTGTATTTTTTTTGTAAATTGACTTTATGCTAATTCCTTGTTGACTTGTGGGTAGTTGCTATGATTTGGCTTTAGGTAATTGTTGATGGTTGTGTTATATTTTACAAATGTCAGACATTTTATACATGTTTTTCCTAGTCTAGAAAAGTAGTCCAATCTTGATAGATGTTTCTTGGTCTATATTTTGTGTATAAGCACTACTCCTAATGAATAAAACAATCATTGATATTGGTCTACAATCTCTTGACATATTTTGTTATATTTTTCTTACCTAGCAACAGCTAATGTTATTGTTTGGCTGTAAACACCACTTCTACTTATATTTATGTTAGCTTAGACTGATGGTAATTTCTCTATTAGAGTTGATACCTTAATCACTTTTGTTTTAATAACAAGGAAATGTTATTTTAAGATGTTATGTTCATGATAGATATTTAACAAATGCAAGCAATTTTAACTGATAATGACCTATGGAAGTCATTATTTTGACATAAGTCATTAATCTTTTTAGGATATGAACATGGTAGAAAATCTAAAATCTCCTTAATGCTTTGGTACTTTAGTATACACCCATTGAATTATTTGAATTTTAAGGAGGTTGTTTACACTAACCATGGATGCACTTTCTTTGCTTACATTTAGATTGGTTTTATTGATTGTAGCTTTGAGGGAATCTTTTTTACCTTGTGTAGGAAGGGAATGGGTATGATAATTGCTTCTGGAGGTAAGGGATGGGCTAGTGGAGGAGGTGGCAGAGTTTCCATCAAGAGCTACAGTAGGCAAGAGAGTTTGAATATCTTTGTGCATGGTTAGTTTGAATGAGGGCATCCTATAGATGATTGGAGCTTTATCACAATCATAGAATAAAAATTCTTTTGTAAAGATGTATCATGTACTTATGCATTACAAGGGTAAGGGATTGTAGGTTATGATATAAAAGAACAGTCATGTTCCTATTCTTTTGTAAGCTGTTGAACATCATAAAGACAAGGTTTTGGAGTAGATTTCAGTTAGTTATTTTCTCTCTCAGCAATGTATTGTAATATTTTCAAGTTCTTTTATGTTGGGACAACAAATTGTAACTCCATTTTCAAGCTTACACAGTTGAATGCAATATCTTTTTGATTAATAAAATAAGTTATTTTAACCTTCTCATTGTTGTTTTATTGTGCAAATATTTTAAATAGTTGATAAGTAATTATTTTTATTAATGGAAACCAGTAAATAAAAATGACTGAATATATGACTAAAGTAATAACTAAATATATGACTAAATGACTAAATTGATGACTAAATATATAACTAAATCAATGATTAAATTAATGACTAAATATATGACTAAATTAACGACTAAATATATGGCTAAACAAATCACTACCATGACTAAATTAACTACTAAATCAATGACCAAATCAATGATTAAATAAATAACTAATAAATTTGGTGGTGTTATAAATGACTACAAATAAAGCACTAAAATAGTCACGTGACTAAAATTAATGACTAAATATAATGACTAAATAAATGACTAAATCAATGACCAAATCAATGACTAAAATCAATGACTAAATAAATGACTAAAATTGTTTAGTCATAAATTTAGTAGTGTTATAAATGACTACAAATAAACCACTAATAGTCATGTGACTAAAGTTAGTCATTTATATACAATTTTTAGTAGTTTATTTAGTCATATATTGTTGTTTGTGTACTAGTTTATCATATCTTTAATCAAATGGCATGCTACCTTGAGCATAACTCCTCAAGGACACATGCCATCCTTAGATTGTTGACATGAAACAACCAATCAAAATTTAGTTTCTCTCTCATATTAATATATATTACTATTATATTAAATATATATTATATTAATTATATTTTGTATTATATAAAAATATACTTATTATTAATTATTAATTATAATAAGTTGAATAATTATATTATTTATTATGTAAACATAGCCACATATACTTAACTATATTGCAGAATATACCTAGCTAAAAAGGTGCCAAAAAATTTTGACCTTAATTAACATACTGTAAAACCTAATGAAACCAGGTTGTAGCTCATCAAATTGGAGAAGTGAAAGGTCAATACCAACACTGAGGAAGAGTTTGGAGTAGTGAAAACAAGGTCAATGCCAATGCTGAGGAAGAGTTTGGAATAGTGAAAACAAGGTCAATGCCAGTGCTGAGGAAGAGTTTGGAGTTAAAACAAGGTCAATACCAGCACCAACAAAGAGTTTGGAGGAGTGAAAACAAAGTCAATATTAGCACCGAGGAAGAGTTTGGAGGAGTGAAAACAAGGTCAATACTAGCGCTGAGGACGAGGTTGAGGGCACTCAGGGAAAATCGATGACCAAGGGGCAATGAGTACTGTAAAATTTTCACCCCCATTCTCTTTAACCTTCAATTTTCATGCCTAGTTTCCAAATATCTTCTCGTACATTGGCACCCCCATTCTCATAAAATGGTATAAGATAAGACAGAAAAAATAAAATAGTTTAGTCTATCACATTTTTATCCACCAGCCTCAGGTCTGGAAAAACTCCCATAATCTACCCACTTCTTGGTTGAGGTCTAGGATTTCATCACACATAGCCTTCATCGCATGAGTTTGAAGCAATTGTAGACTTAGCCCAAGTATATGCTAGGATAAGGTAGATCTAATGAATGGAAATAGAGGCATACAGTTCTTCTTTAATACCTCCACCACAAACATATGCAAGGTGTTGGTTGTTTTTATGGTAAGCAGGTTGATCTTCTAATCTACCTATGGAATTGCCAATTCCAATAAAGGGCAACTCTTAGGACCTAGACCAACTAATGAGGATTTGAAAGACCTCCTACACCTTGGACTCTGCAAGGTCCAGGAGGGTGATCCCTTAATGTGTTTACAACCTTTGCACCATCATCATAAACAACATTAATAACAACAGATAATCTCATTTAATAGCTCAACATAATAGGATAATATCGAATAGAATTGGTTGTTTATCAATAATATCAACTATTTGGAGTATGAAATAACTACAACAACATTTCATAGTATAAGATAGTCATTGATTTGCAATTTGTAGCAATCTCTAGGTAAAGAAAAACAAATACTGAACCATACAAATAAGTACAACTTAGATCAGTGCCATATATCCATTGGAGGAGTCAAATTTATAAGCATATAAGGGTTTATGACAGATTTAACACATAGCATATAAGATCCGATAACATTTCTTTACAATCTCATCAATTTGTATTCTAACCCAATACTATTTATCAAATCCTTATACAGAACATATCCACCTACAATCCCATTCAAGCATTTTAATTAATTCCTTGAATTAAACCTAAAACAAGAATCATACACACCACAACAGTGAGATGAACAAAACAACCCTTAATCATTTTATTCAAAATTCAGATATGCTTGTACAATGGAGAGACATGAGTTCGAATTAATCATATCAATTCAAATGCTAGTACTGTCATAAAACATTAAATCCTCATGAATTCAAAACCTAAATTGCATTTTCTCTAAAACCATTAGAATTTACAATTTTCTTTGCAACTTCATCTAGACTCGACCAAAAATATTTAACTTGCTAACTCATACTTCTAGCCTTGAAATAATTCTTATAGAAAAATGAGCAAACAAGCATCAGGCCAGAAAGCACACGTGTCACCAGCCAATTGGACCGCCTTGTGATATTCCAATTTTTTTTTACAACAATCTCCCTAGAGAATCTTCTTGTTCACCGTGCCCACTGAGAATTGTTGATGCAACAACAAAAAACTTCAAGAATTTTGTGCCTAGACTGTCACCAAAAAACAAAACTGGAATCTGTTGTAACTGCAACAATTGATTTGTCAACCATTAGCAACCTACTCCTTTTCACTCTTCCTCAGTTAAATATACATTTACCCATTTCTGGTACTCTTCATTAGTTGGCCAATCAAAATTGATCACCTCATTCACCTTGACACTATAAGGTTTGTACTTAACTGCCACCTGATTCACTTCTCTTTCAAAAAACTCTAAGAATGAGCTGGTGCTAATAATTTTGTCCATACAACTCACCAATAAATCATAATCTGAGTTACCCTATTTTTGAGGGTTTTGTAGTCCAAACATGATATAAAGGTATCTTACACTTTTTGTGATTACTATAGCTTGTGTAAGAGGCCCCATGGATACTGTTGTAATTCTAAGATGCATGAATAGGGCATAGGATGAGAAATAAAGAAGGTATAGCTGATGTCCTCAAGATTTTTGTGAAGAAAAGCATGTGAAATGAGAGGTTCAAGCCTAGGTTTCAACAAACATGTATGGGAAATATGATTTTATGAATTTTTATCCATGTGCAAACCTAATGGGTTATTTCTAAACATTGAATATAAATGATATACATACACACACACACATATATATATATATATGTATGTATGTATGTATATGTATTTTTAAATGTAAATGTAAATACAATTACTGGATGCTCTCCTAGAACAATAAATGCAACATATCATTAAAGAAATCTATATCTATGTTTATAAATGTGTATTTCTAAATGCAAGTGTAAATGCAAAGAGCATATGGTTTTGTAGTGTTATAGATACAACATATCCATAAATTAATGTAATTGAAATTCTAAAGTCTTCAACACATATGAAATCAATCAAACTATTAAACTACATGAGAAATAAATAAAACAGTAAATGCATATGTATGTGTATTTGTAAATGTAGGTGTAAAATAAATAAGAAAAATGAAAATTATAAAAGAATACAAGGAAAGGTCTCCTCCCTTCTTGGTAGTGATAACCTCCTCCACACACAACCCTTAAAAATTATGAATAGAAGAATATAATCTTTGAAGAATTCAAAGTTGATTCTCTCCTACCTGATGCAATTAGTCATTTTATCCTTACAAATAGTTATAGTGATTACTAGAGGCACATAGACCAATTCTTCATAATAGAAGAATTTGATCATACTTTTCCAATGATGGAATTATGAAAAAAGCTTAGGTTAAATGTATAATTCTTAGCTAAGCTCTTTAAATCATGTCCAACCATATAAGACAAGACCACTGCTATGTGTACCTAGATACCATGGAGAAAGGCTAGTCTTTGGGCTCTTTCATCAATCATTCTATCTTAAAACATACCAAAAGTCTCCTAGAAATTAGACATAGGAAGATTAAATGACTTAAAAAAAATTTATTGCCAAAGCGTAAACTTATGATGACTTAACCAGGCATAGTACACACTCCCTCCCTATTAACCACTTAGACATATGGAAATTAAATATAAATCTGCTACTATTTTTAGTCATGTAGGTGTCCAATAAACCACTTGGTGGTGTTTTCCTTCAAGTTTATTTACTTGAATGAAGAGAAAAAGTCCTTTGATTACAATTAGAGAATACATTTGAGGCCTTGGTTGTGTAACTGGTGGACCATAGTCACATTTAACACTTGTTACAAAGTTTGAGAGTTAAAACGTTAAGTAGATTTTATTTGTGATAGATACATTTGGACGGTAGTAACAATAGCTTGTAATCTATCAAGACTTGATTACCTTATAACTTGTGAAATTCTAGCAATTAAATGATAGATTAATCATAATGTCACATTGGGATCACATCACC
This sequence comes from Sequoia sempervirens, assembly GCA_007258455.2. Lineage (NCBI taxonomy): Eukaryota > Viridiplantae > Streptophyta > Pinopsida > Cupressales > Cupressaceae > Sequoia > Sequoia sempervirens. Next base: position 132,173,811 of record VDFB02086081.1, on the reverse strand, counting down.
ATGAAATAACTTCATCCAACATCCTTATGAGTACAGGTACCACCAAATAGGTATTTACACGATATGTCTCCTTTGAGCGAAAGGGAAATCTGTGAAGAGAAGAGGAAAGCTTGGTAGACATGTAGTGGCGTCTAAAGAGGGAGACTAACTAGAGGTCAAAGATTAGGAAGAAAAATTTTGTAAACATCAAAGTAAAATTTTTCTGCTAAATGGGGGCTCGCTAAGTTCTTTACCTATGATGATAAGGGTGATCAGCCGTAGGTGCCCTTGAGGTACAAACATCTATGGGAAACAATGGCACCCAAGGAAATTCTCCAATAAACACCCCATTTTGTGTCAACGGAGATATATCGCATGACACCATCGTCATTACATGGTTTGGGCCTATTTTGCATGGATGACATAAAGGTCTATTATGAAAAAGTTACTGAATTGATGGAGTATCTTAGATCCTGTTACAATTACAAAGATTGGATGCAACTGGTTCGATATACATGAAGTATGCGTAGGTATGCATTGTCAGCAAATTATATACAACTAAAAGATAAGAATCAAAATAAAGGAATGGCTATGTACATTAAAGGAAGGCCAAAAGCATCAGGGAATATTGCAGGGTTTATAAACAGTACACAACCTAGGTCAACAAATAAGGAACCCAATTGCATAGTCAAGGCATGCAAGGGAAACCATGTATTCGTATGTGTGATAAAATCAATAACTGTAGGGGAAGAGTTGCTAATCGATTAAAATTTGAATCACTTAGTTACAAACACAGTTACTATGGGGGTGGTACATACTATGTACCATTTTACCCAACCTCCAATTAATGACTCCAATATACCATTTTATTCTTATGTTTTTTTTGAAAGTCTATTGGTTTCATTTCGGTAATGTTTTTTTATATTTAATTTTTTGTAATAGTGGGACATAGATCGTATGGAGGAGGCTTTGGCCCAGAGCACAAATCACGATGTATCTTCAGGCGCATCTACCCAACAGGTTTACCTCATTGTAATTGTACAAATTAGATACAAGCAAAATGTTTTATTATTATGTTTTTTTCATAAGTTTATTGGGTTAATTTTGATAATATTTTTAATATTCTTGTTGGAGTTGACTGATCGAGGAAAGGCACTAGTAGTAGAGGAGAGTATCCATAGTGAGGTACAGTCAATATTTTGTGATGATGACATCGCTTATTCAACAAACCCTCTCGATACGATAAAGAAGATCCAAAAAAATGCAATGAAGAAATGGTTAAGTTGATATTCATAGTGCCTCAAATAAATGAGATAAGAGAGAGGGTTAAAATATTGTCAGAGAGATTACAAAACTTGCAAGTAAACTGTGATGAGGTCTTTAATTATAACATAAGTTCATTCATAGTTTTATATTTTGTACTCTTTTATGTCATGAACTAAAATATGTGTTATTTTTACAAAATTATTTTCCTCCTCATGATGCTCCTAGCCATGATCAGGGTAATGCAAGTCCTACCTGAGGAGTAGGGGTTGGTACAAGTGTCCATACTAATCTTCCTATGTATACATCACATCATCTGACCCCATCATCTATGCCTATATTGTCATCTGAAATGTTGGCAACACATACCATGCAGGCATCCATTAATGCACCCTCTGGCAACGAACACATTCAAGAACATGTGTCAGGACATGTACTTGGGGATGCAAAGGCCACTAGTACTAGTGATGTTTTAGTAGCATTTCATGGATCTTCCCGTATTACTAGTACATGAACATTGTCGGTCACACTTGTGGTGACCGAGGATTTCGTTCCCATAAAGATAGAGAAGGTCCCAAGTATTTTTCAATGTTTTAATTATTATTATATATAATCCAATTGAAATTTACTTATTGATCGCTCTTTTTAGACTATTGATCCCATGATCATTTTGTAGGAAATGATGTTTTTTATAAACATCTAAGTGATATTACATTGGATCTCTTTGGGCACACCATACGTATACAGTGGAATGCCCAAAATCAAGATTTAAAAGATGAGCTTATTAACCGTTTAGTTGTGTTGTTCGGTGATAAAACATTCAACTGAACCAAGGTCCTTAAAAAAGCTGGCACCTATCTAAAGTATGCGAGGGACCAATATAGGTCACATTTAGAGAAGAACAAAAAGTATGAGTGTCCCCCATGATTCTTAGAGAGGGAGTGGAAGGACATGGTGTCGGATGGAAAGGAGAAGGCTGAAAAGAAAAAAGAAAGACACCACCGGCCAAGGAAGGTATGTGATACTATCAACAATGTAATTATATACTCCATTTCTTTTTACATAATCTAACATATTTCAAACTTTTCATAGGCTAACCAACACATCAAAGGCAACAAAGGAAAGACTAGAAAAACACGGGCAACACAAACTTGGCTCTGGTGGTTATATGAAATTAGCCGCACGAATTGTAAGTATCAATAAATGAAATATAGTATCCAAATAATAAATTGAAAACAATTTTGGTTTTATCACACCATAGAAGCAAAATTCATGATTTTATGCAAAAATGTAGGGCTTTGAATTCAATAGAGTTCCTACAGAAGATGACCTGAAGATTTCCTTCCGGCAAGGCTATGGAGCCATGGCTGAATGCCTAAGAGTCTTGACTAGGAAAACACAACCTTCCACTACATCTGACATGCAGGTAAATAAACTCAATATAGTTTATTTAAAATTGAATACTTGTGCAATATATTCAATATTAATTTCCACCATAAAGTAATTACATGCCTATTTTTTTTAAACATTCAAGCAATGATAATACTGCACATGACATTGGAATGCAGCCTGGTGAGGGTGGAGCACAACCTGTAGATGAAAGTCATGGTGTGCATCCCGGTACTTTAGAGCATGTAGAGCATGATCAACATGTTGAACATGATCAAGCTAGAGAAGATCAGTAACATGATGTGGCCCCATCAGATTAAGAGGACCACTTTAAAGTTATTTTAAACATATTTAATTGCAATTGGTGTACTAATTAATGTAACCTTTCATGTTTCAAATTTAAAGCATGTAGAGTGTGATCAACGTGTTGAGCATGATCAGGCTAGAGAAGATCAAGAACATGATGTGGCCCATCAGGTAAGGAGGACCACTCTCATGTTCTCTTAAACATATTTATTTTCAATTGGTGTATTAATTAATGTAACCTTTCGTGTTTCAACTGTAGATTAGGACTTAGAGGGTGTTCAACATGTTGAGCATGAGTCTATAACAAAAGTTCAGGAACATGATGTGGACCCATCAGGTAAAGAGAACCACTCTAATATTCTTTTAATTAATGAAATACTTGTAACAATGATAATAAAACATATTAGTTTAACATTTCTTTCTTATTGCAGTAGACCCCCCCTTGCAGCGACATCCACGTCATGAGAAAATGACTAGGCATACATTAAGATCACGAGCAGAGGGAAAAACAACTAAAGGGGGGGAAAATATTGATTTAGAAAATGATACTCCACTTCAGCTTTATGCAGCTTTAAAAAGGAAATAAAAAAAAAGTGATTGTAATCATATCATGACAACCATATTTTTGATAATATGTAAAAACTGAAAGAATGAATATTATATGTTAATGAATGAATGCGAATATATTAATTAATGAATGTTATATGTTAATGAATGAATGTTATATGATATTAATGGATGAATGAATGTTATATGTTATTAATGGATGAATGAATGAATGTTATACGTTATTAATGGATGAATGAATGAATGAATGAATATTATATGTTATTAATAGATGAATGAATGATTAATGTTATATGATTGGATATGGGGAATTGATAGTGACGTGAGGGAGTGGGAGGGGCCAAATGAACTTCCACTGTCACATGGTTGGCCCTGTTAAGTAGAGAATATTAAACTATTCTTGAAACAAAGAGAAGATCAATAAGGTAATGCACTTTTCAATATAAGAAATGCATCGTTTGAAGCATCAAACCAATATGAAAAGATGAGAGAAAGTGCTAACTTTTCACTATGGTGGTAGAAAAATGATTCTTTATACCATGAATCTATGCTTTGCATCATAATTTGAAGTTGTTTCCATTCCAATGTTCTAAGTTTAGTTTGTTTGTATGGCTTTGTATGAATACCACATTGTGTTGTGTGTGGATTTGGTTTCAAAGCTCTATTTCTTATATTTTTAGTGGTGACATAACTCTAAAATTTGACTTTTGTGCATAACAGGTTAGTAGAAAAATTGACAACTCTAAAGGGTTTAGAGGCTTGATTGAGATAGATACATGGATATTTGGATCTTGTTGTTGATGGGAGGCTTCAACTTAACCATGAAATTTTGTACCATTTGCAGGTATGCAAAAGTTTCTCTACTTACATTCATTCTTGATCATAAATGTTGTAAATGATATTAATGCTTCAAACTTAAGATTCGTTTCAATGTTATAATGATCAAAATGTTATACTTTGCTATACATTCAAGCATTCTCTTGCCCCTTACCCTTTTCTCTCTCCCCCCTCATTTTAAGAATTTTCTGTCATAAAAGATTCACATTTCTGTCTCATTTACACAAATTTATCTGAAGCGCTAGGAGTGAATAAAGATAAGTAAAAGATGATGGATTATGTCTAAAGAACAACTTTCCATCTTATAGCTAATTAAATCCTTAATATTTGAATAGTTTAGAGCTCGAATAATGCTTGTATATGAATGTGTAGCAATAAGGGAGCCTATGTGAAGATTGAAATTTAAAACATCACTTTGGTATTTTTCCTTAGGCAGTGAAATGATATTTTGAGTAATACAAACCTACACACACATTGATATTTTTCGGCATTGCATTGAATTTTTTTTTTCACTTATACCTACCCTCGGCTAGACATGGAGGTATATAATATTGGTTTCTGGGTTTATTCTGTAAGTAGTTAATTTCACAGAGGAAGACTAAAATCTTCTTAATGTCCTGTGTCAGGTGTGAAAGCATATGAATCACTTGCTAAAGGCACCATTTTGTATTCATCCAAAAACTAGTTTGTTCTTTTTTTATGTTTCTTGCATGTGTTTTTTTAAGGCTCTAGAGATGTAGCTCGACTCTTTCCTTTGCACTTTTCATCTATTTTGATGATTATAATGGATTGTCCTCATAATTTTTCATGTAGATATGTTTGTAACCTTATTTTCTACCAATCAATTTGCAAACCACTCACATATTAAGGACCATTTCACTAACTTGTAGTCATCCATTACTTCATATGTTGCAGGTTGTGTCTGTGTGCCAATAAATCTTAATTATTGGAGAACTTTAATCCTACAAGTGTACCTAATCTTTCTCAAGTAAAAGTCTTACCTTATTTTATAGTACTTTAAATGGTTAATTGAAGGTGCTTCTTTAGATCTGAGATAGTTGAACCCTAGATTAAAATATGGTATTAGATGGGAAGTATAATGATAAAAATGAGGCCCATTGAACACAAATTACGAACATAATTTACTGGACTTTGAATAGTGTTACTATTATAATTATTTCTCCTTTACCTACCTTTTCATTAATGAAAAAGATAGATCCCTATAAATCTAACCATGAAAGTGTTGAAATCTAGAGTATCTATAGGACTCAGGAAACTATCAAACATATTCTTTTTGAATGTTTTTATGCTCAGGAAATTTGGTACTTATTATGCCATAAGCTGAAGGTCTGGAATAACAATGGTAAAATTAATTGGCATGATACTCTATTTTGTAATTTCAAGCTCGAGTTTGATTGTAAGCTATTAAGTAGTCGAAGGAAAGTCTCGGCGACCCCCAAAGTCACAGCGATAGATTATCATTGGTGAGAATCGTAGCGACACACTTAAGACCGAAGGAATAATTCTCAGGGAGACTCAGAATGTCGGTATGACTGCATGACACCATAGCGACATATGATCTATTGGCTATCGGTTAGACTCAGAACATTGATGAGACTGTGTGACACCAAAGCAATATGTACTATTGGCTGTCGAAGAGACTCAAGGCATCGGCGAAACTACATAACGTCTCAGCGGGTGTCTAATAAACATGGAAAATGACTGAATAAAATAATTGCCCAAGATTTGAATACAAAGGGACGTGACTTGATTGATCTCTCACTGATGGTACATTTCAACGAATATTTTTTTTAAAAAAATTGCATTGTTTCATCAAAATTTTGACGAATACAAGGAAGAATCACCGAAAAGGTTTAATGAAGTTGCTATAGCTATGACAAAGGCTTCGTCATAACTCCTTGTCCATTTCTTCGCAATTTCGACGAAGTCCACCAATGAATGACAGAAAAGGTCCGACGAATTTGCTTAGGTACGATGAAGGCTTTGTCATAACTTCTTGCCCATTTCATCACAATTTCGATGAACGCCACTGATGAATCACATAAAAGGTCTGATAAAGTTGCTTAGCTATGATAAAGGATTCATCATAAATACTTTCCCATTTCATCGAAATGGTGACAAACTTCTGGTGTTCTTTCAATGCCCATTTCGTCGATATTTCGACAAACATCTAAGCCATTTTATGATGCCGACGACCAACGAATCTGGACCATTATTTCGACGTTTAATTCATCATCGGCCTTGTGATGAAAATACAACGAGGAATTTTTTTCATCATTTCATCACTATTCCGACAAAGATTTGGTGAACCACCGATGAACGTCCGTTAGAAAATGGTGTCAAATTTAGCAGTGATTAAGCATAAAAAGAGACTTATGTTTCACATGCTTTGACATGCAAACACATGAATGAAACATGCAAGTTCATGCAAAATAAATCTACACATTGTAGCAAGGAATGAGCCTGATCTGCAATCATAAACCTCCAATTGATAAATTCATGCCTATGAGTAAAAATGATGTTTAAAAGACAACATGATTAACCCCCCTATAAATAGAACTTTATCTCAATTCGTGATTACAAAGCATGTATAATCCCCCAATAATGAATACAAAAAGCATAAAAAGGAGACTTATCTTTTGCATGCAGTGACATGCAAACACATGAATGAAACATGCAAATTCATGCAAAATAAATCTACACGTTGTAGCAAGGAATGAGCCTGATCTGCAATCATAAACCTCCAATTGATAAATTCATGCCTGTGAGTAAAAATGATGTTTAAAAGACAACATGATTAACCCCCCTGTAAATGGAACTTTATATCAATTCATGATTACAAAGCATGAATAATCCCCCAATAATGAATGCAAAAAGCATAAAAAGAGACTTATCTTTCACATGCAATGAAATGCAAACAAATGAATGAAACATGCAAGTTCATACAAAATAAATCTACACATTGTAGCAAGGAATGAGCCTGATCTGCAATCATAAACCTCCAATTGATAAATTCACGCATGTGAGGATACTTGTTGGGTGTGATACAGATGAAGATGTTGGCAGTCATTGTGTGGGTAGAGGTTGCTCCTGTTGTTTGGTCAAACACCCGTGCCTAACTTCCTTCTACATTGTATATAAGATCCTCTATGCAACTCGAGCCAATAATGGATGGCTACGTGTGGAGGACAACAGGTTGGAAGAAGTAGATGACTAAAATTGAAGCCAAAATTTTTCAATGCTTTGAAGCTTGGTGGGTGCGAGATTAGGGGCCTGTTGTGTTGCTACTTAGGTTTGGGCACTCAAAAGAGAGCTTTGTTGAGGATGAAAACAATTTTATGCAAAATAAAACTAAGTGAGAAAATAATTCACACGCAGCATAGTAAATCTTGCATGCCTCAGAGGAGTCTTCACGCACAATAGGTAAGAGTCTTCATGCATAGTAGGGAATGCTCCACATTCTTGATAAGAGATAAGTCATGGAATATTTCAACACTAGTGCTAATAAAATCCAATGCACCAAAGCTGGGAGCAAAGAAACCTACACAAAAAATACCTCGATCGGGGGTCTTCATGCCATATGTAGGATTTTAAATTGTTGCAAACCTCACTTATTTTCCACTGTCCATTCACTTATTCACTACTTTCAATTGAATCAACATTCCAATTGTAGATCACCACAACTCAAAGCATCCTACAAATAGGTGGATAGGTCATAGCTTGTAAAGAACAAGTTCGCAGCTTGCAACAAAAAATTGTGATCTACAAAAATAAAATCATGACTTGCAAAATATGACTCGACCTAGCAAAGGAGTCTAAATGCCTTCATAGAGGTCAATTGTGGCCTGCTAGATTGAAACTCCACCTCTCCCGAAAGTAAATGTAGGTCTGAGAACAATGAACATGCAAATTGGGCGCGACCTGGGAACATGCAAATTGTGACATCAAGTTGGAACAACCTATAAATTGGGTACGACTTGCATAATACACAAGGGTTTGCAAAAAATCACTCTGATACCATGTAGAATTCTGTAGATTAGAGAGATAATTAACAAGCATAAAAAATACATAAGCTTGACTTCATTCTCATTCACTATGCAAATTTACAAATATATAAATAATCGTAGAAATACAAAATTGTGGTGAAAGCAGACTTAACTGTAGTTTGCTCCTATGGTGATAAGAGGCGGTGTTGTAACAACAGTTTGTTGAAACACGAAATGAAACTAATGGTGGTGGCTTAGTTAGCTTAGTATGTCAATTGAAATTGACACTAACACTCTCATCATCATTTGTCTTTGGTTTTGTTCAAAAGGATGCTTTTTTTTCATTTTTTATGTCCATAACCCCATTGTAAGCCTTGACGTATGATGATGGAGGTACTACCTTTATTTTCTTGCATAGTGAGAGAATTAGTCTTTCGATGAGCCAACACTTCTTTAGTTCATCTACCAGTTGGTTTTCTAAATTTATCAACAATTCCTTGAGCCTACAATTGTAAGCTTGTATGTTCTCATGCTTCCCTTGTTTGGTGTTATAGATCTTGACAACGATCTCATTGTCATCTCATAATAATTTGACTTCTGCCTCAAATTATTTTCTCAGTGCATCCCATGAGGTTGTGTTTTCTGTTGCTAGTTCAGTGAACCAATCTATCACTATACCTCATAGCATTGTTGGGAATGATCTCAACCAATAATCTTTATCTTCTTGGTTTCTCGCTATCCATATAGTTTTGTAGGTTTTGCAATGTCTAATTGGATCATCTGACCCATTCTCCATAATTTTTGGCAATTTCTAAATTTCCACACTTAGACTGGCTGGTGGAGTCACCATCTTCCTTCCTTGATGTTCTCTTTATGTGTTGGACCTGTTTGTACTATTTCACTCAGTTAGTTCTGATGCCTATCTTGCACTCATGGCCACATACGAGTCCTCCACTCATCCACTTTCAACGTCCTCTACAATTTGGGTATCTTGGGATCGTTCTTGCACTCCCTCTATTCGGGGGTCTTTGGTTGAAATTTTCCAATTCTTGGCTATTCTCTAGCGATGGATAGTTCTCGGATGCGACATATGTTATTTTCAATTTCTTCGGTTAATTCATTTTCAGGGTTTCTTTCTTCTTCGTTGTTCGATGTTGTCTCTACGGATAGTTTTCTTGCTTGGTCGGCAAGGTCTTCATCTATTTCTTCAGAAATTCTTCTTAATCCCCTTCATCATTCCTCTTGTTCTTTTACTCTAAAGGATATTTATACCCATTCTTTTGATGATTCCCGACCGCTTGGAATTTGGTTCATATCTTTGTTCGGTCGAACAAGCATTAATTTTTGAGAGTATGCCTTTGATTGGTGTCATGTTCTTCCTCCTCTTGTTTGTTTCGTTCTTCATATCATTGCAGTATTTGTTGTCTTTTTTGTTCTTTTTCTTTGTTAGTGTGAAGATATTGGAGTATGATGTAGTCACGTGCTATTAATCTCGACAGTTTGTCAAGAAGACGATCCACCTCTAGGTTGACAGTTAGATTGTCCCAAATGGCTGCCCAAGGGATATCTCTCTTGAGAGCTTCCCTCTATATGTGTTCCTTTAGCGAGATGTCCCATAGGTTTATTAAGTCTTTAGTCAACGCGTCTTCTCTTTATTTGTTTGCTTGTATCAATTCTTCGACTGGCTAACCCATTAGAATGCCATGCTTCTTGTCTATTTTTTGATCACCAGAGTTCGTATCGGTAACAATGCCAAATGTTTACTAATTCTACTTTGATAGATCTACAGAGTAAATGGAAACAATAGAACTACAAAACATGATATAAATTATTTACAACAATTCATGGAAGATATAGCTTTATTACCAATTCTCGGATATGCAATACGTACAAGAATATCATAACATTTGGTCCCCAACAATGAACAAGTACATATATATTGCAGACCATTGTTGGTTAAGGCTAATAACCCTTGGTAACTACCAATTGACACTAACAACTGGTTGGGGACTATGTAATGATACCCCCCTTATTATTTTTTGAAAAGTTTTTTCCGTTGTTGGTTAAGGCTACCAACCCTTGGTAACTACCAATTGACACTAACATCCAGTTGGGGACTATGTAATGACACCCCCTTATTATTTTTTGAAAAGATTTTTTGTCCAAATAAGTTTTACAATTATTTCCAACAAGGAAACACCAAAGACTATCAACCCTATCACAACTCTCTTATGATTAAAAATAAATAAAATGTTGACACAACATTTGATGTATTGGCATATAGATTAGCATTAATTGGTTCATAATAAATTGGGCGATCACACTTCATCATTCAAAAATCATCACATAATTAAACAAGTACGAAACATGGTGGATAAATACCTCAATACAAAGTTATTAGAAGGTTAAAAACTTACTGTAGCTTGTTAAAGGTAACATTTGTCCACAACAACACCAAGTTCCAACACACCTAGCATAGGAGACTTGTATATGTCCATGGTATGCTAAAGGAGAGCATCAATATCACCCATCACAAGGAATTAGCTCAAAAAAATTGTAACTAAGGTTTGTAATTTATAAAATGTGTATTACAGGGATGCCTTGAAGTTATGACAGTCAACCATACACCAACCAACACTCAGGGATTGACTTCATGTGTGTAATGAGCCAACCCAATTTTTTTTCAATTTTGAATGAACACACCAACACAAGAAGCACCCATTAAGGTTAGCTCAAACCAAAACCAGCAATTGGGAAGTAACTCTTTGCCAAGAATGCACACTCAATCTCAAGATGACAATGAAGCTTTCATATGGCAAGAGGGTTGTCAGTAGCAACTGGAAAGAATTACAATGTTGAAAGTGAGTTCAACGCCAAGAATGTGCTCTCCAACCCAAGGTGGGAATGGCACTACCATATGGTGGAGGTAATAAGAAAAGAAATAAAATGCTGCAAAGTAAACTTGACACCAAGCATGTGCACTCCAAACCCAAGGTGGGAATAGCGTTATCATATGGTGGAGAATCTATTAAACAATGCAGTGCTAAAAGTAACTCAATCATCAAGCATGTGCACTCCAAGCCCTAGATGAGCAAGGCACTATCATATGATGAATAAGGATATAATGCAAGTACAATGAAGACTGAGTGAGGGCTAGTCTCTTCCACACCCATGGGAATTATATATGAATTTAGCAAAGAAAGAAGTAGCTGACAGTACTACTGTTCAGCTTTCCAATGAAATAGAAATGCCTACCAAGAACATAGAATTAGAGTATATCAAAGCTGCAATGATTTATAATGTCTCTCCAATGCTCAACCAAACCCCAAAACTCAAACCCAACTCCTAATAAAAAATATTACAATCTAATATGACTAAACAATGATTGAAAATGCATAACCAACAACACTGTAACTCACTAAAATGCTCCCAACTTTCTCTAGACTTGTCCAAATGATATGAAATCTAATGTAAATGAACACTATGAAGATGGCGACTAGATTCTAATCCGAAAATGACTCTAAAAGCTTGTAATTTTTTTTTCTAAACATTTTCTAGGTAGAACAGAATGGTAAAGCCTCAAGAGGGGCAATTTTCACTGGATAAAATCAAAATCTTCATTGAAAAATCTGCAAACTGGCACAAATGATCGCCCCTAGCAAAGAAACATATTGGTGAAATTCCCAAAACAATTTTGTTTTTATTTCATGAAATATGAGCAAAACTACAATCAGCAATGGTAAACTAGCAACTCCAAAATGTGACTGAAATGCAAGAACTCTACTACATTATGCAAGAAACTCAACTACAATGTGCAATAAACTCAACTACAACTAATATCTCAACTAGTTGGTATCTTTCAAGCAAGAAGTCGAGCCCAAGCTAGGAGGTATGCATTCCTCGAAGAAATCTCTCACCATGCCAGCAACATAACATTGTAAATTTCATGGATGAACAAAATGAAGAACCAAGGCCTCCTTTTATAACTTTGTGTGGAGTCTCCAACAAATTCTAGAAAGTGACGCCCAAGCACAAGAAGAAAAACAAATTCAAATTTGAGTTGACCATTCTCCCTCCAAGGTTGGTGTCCCTTCCTTCAAGAAATAAATATTTCCTTTTAAAATAAAATCCTCCTCAAAGTTGGCGTCACTTTTCTCCAAGCTCAAATTCCAACCTTAGAAATATCAAAATAACCTCTTAATGAGGCATCCACCCTTGAGTCCCCCTTTCAGAACAACATTAAGTTATAACACTAGGACAAGGGGTCATAAAATTAAAATATAACTTTAGCCATTGAAAATAATTCAATATCCATTAATAATTTCATCACAAGGCCAAAAACCACATTACCCCACTGAACTGCCAAAAGAGGAAAGCCTCTTGAGCTAACACCGACTGAACCACTGCCAAAAATAGAATTTACTAAAAATAGTAAATTTGAAAAGTTGCTTGGATCAAAGTGCATGCGCTACTGTTGCGGAGCTTTCTAAAAACCTAGAAAGAATCCACAATCCAAACTCCCCAATCCCAAGTGAAAACTCTAGAAAATGAGAAAACATCCTCCTAGAAGTTTGGAAACCCTAATTCTAGCTTCCAACTAGCCTACGAGTCTCTAGAATAGGCCAACAGTCCTCTAAATTGATCACTGCTGAGAAGGGAACATTACAATGTGAGTTGTGAGCACCTTTCAATAATAATAATCAATATTTTCTATCCTTCAGTGAACTCCACAACCTTCCAAAACACATAAAACCTTTAGATTACAGATGATAGAGAGTTGTGAGCTATTGTAGCTGGTTAAAGAGCATTTCTAGACTTTGCATCACCCAACATCTTCATACTTCACATTAGAGGCATCTACACACTTCCAACAAGGTATGAGGACTTTCAATACCACCCAGATATGATAATATTCCAAGAAAACTAATGTTAAAGTTTTTCAATTGCAAATTGAGTCAAAATATTGCATGACAAAGAGTTATTATAGTCATCTTTGTTGCATAGATGGTTGTTGTTGCACCAAAAGATCAACCCGTTAATGCCCGTTACAACTGCCATAGTTGATGAATCCATGGGAGGTGGTTAAGCCATGTCACAATTCGAGCATTACGCTGCACAACACAAGGAGACCAAGGGAACACACCTTGCGAGAATCCCCCCTAGCACAAGCGAGGGGTTCGAACTCATGACCCAAGCGAGGGAGTTTCGGTAGTACCCAGATTAACTTCTCAAGTCTCTTCAATTAGGATGGATGATCGTGTAGATAACTAAGTTCCCACAAGAGGAAGATGAACATCTCCATCCTCTAGCACCTCTTCGAGGTTTTTGCCATCGAATGCATCCTTTATTTTTACTTTTTCTAGGTCAGGAAATGCCTCAGGGAGGTTTTCACTAGCTGACCATTTTTTATTTTTCTTGTTCTTATTTTTGCGACTGGAGTGTTCATCCTCCCCCAATCATGTGAGGTTGACATATGTATCCATGAAGATATTGATAGGTGTGTTGTCACGTAGGTCCCAATCAATAAGCTCAGGATGACGAAAAGATAGGCTAGTGGTACAGATGAATAGGCATTCAAACATGGATGGCAGGTCTGTGTGATCAATGTCATTATATGCACGTATGATGGATTCCTCCTCAGGATGTCTTCCAATGAGCCATCATCCATAGTAATGCTATTGGAAGTATTAGATGATGTTGCAGGGCCTTTCTATTTCTTATCATATCTGAGGCCTATATTGTGTGGTAGCTTTGACGTATCAATAGGTTGCAACCGCCCCTATTCTTCTTTACCTAGGCCCCTGCCTTGATAGTTATGCTTCTCAGTGAAATTAGCAAAACAAGGATATACTTCCTGAAAGTATTATTTTAGAGGAGGATCTAGTTGGGGTGCTTCTCGGTATACCCATTGACTAATATCCTCTTCTGGTGCATCTATCTTGATACTAGGGGACCTAAAAGTGGTAGTAGGGATGTTTTTTGCACTGAAGGTGATAGTCTTGTCTTCCTTTGGAGTAGCATGTGAAGGTTGACCGTACTCATGTGGTGACAGTGACATGGTTGCTACATTAAGAGTAGTATGCATTTCATATTCACCACACCCCTTGTCAATGATCTGGACTTTTTTGACTGTAGGATTGGTGGTGGAAGATGGAGTGGCTATCGTGGTGGAGGGTGGATTAGCAGATGATGACTAAGATTCCCCCATTTCAACCCCATGACAATAATGTAAATGGGGAAATGACGCTTCTAAAACACGACAGTATTCAAATGGTTGGGGGTTAACATAAATGGTGATCTCTTGTCCATTAACCAGGAATTTTAGGCACTGATGGTACGTGGAGGGGATGACTTGCATAGCATGGAGCCATGGGAAGCCAAGGAGGAGATTATATGGTAAGTCCAAATCAAGGACATGACAAGTAGTGTACTAAACTACAGGTCCAACCTGGATAGGAAGATTGATAATTCCCTTTGAATTTCTTTCTGCATTATCGTAAGCCTTGATCATGATGATTTGATTACTTAAATTTGCTTGAGTATACCCCACCTGTTTTATAAATTTCAAAGTACATAGATTGAGGGCAGAGCCATTATCTACCAAGATCCTTTTTATTTTATGACGGGAAACTAGGACTTCAATATGCAAGGGACAGTTGTGATTGGCATCAATATTTGGCATGTCATTCTGGCTGAAATGAAGTTGGTAAGATAATTCCAGATGTCCTACCAAAGCTTGAAACTGTGTGGGATCGATGTCATGAGGTACATGGATTTCCTGTAAAGCTCTGTTGAGGATTTATTGATGTACAGGAGAAAACTTAAGCAGATCCAAGATTGAGATCTAAGCAAGGGTCTTCCCTAAGTGATCCAAAATGTTTTACTTAAATTTTATAGGACTTGGCTAGGCAAGTGCAGAGGCCATGGGGATAGTGATGCAGGCTCATCGTGTAGCAACAACACATTGAGGGTGTTTGGCTTTAACATGTATCATAGATACACGGGGTTCTACCTGCTCAATGTAATGGACAATACCATCATAATTGAGGGGTGCATTATTATAACCTATGTTATTTGTGTTGTTGTCTTGGGGATTGTTGTTGGAGGTGCTCGTGCCTTTATTATGGTTGGGAAAGGCATTTTGATACATATGTAATTGAGCATTGGATGACGAAGCTTGACTGGTGTCAACTTTGATTTCTCCTTGATCAATGAGATCTTGGACATAGTTTTTGAGACATTGACATTTATTCAAAGTGTGTCCTTTTATTTTATGGAATTCACAATATTCATTTTCCCTAAACCAGGCTAGTTTAGGTTTGGATTCATCGAGTGGTTTGGTAACAGGATATGTGATCGGATAGTTGACTTGTAACAACTTATTGAAGATGACACTCAATGGTTCTCCTAACTGAGTATATTGACACTTGTCATTTCCTTGACTGTTGAGGAGGATGGGGTGCCCCTTGTGGCACAAATATGGTGTTAGGTATGGATGGTTGTTGTCTCTAGGATGTATTAGCCACTTGGACATGTTTAGTATCAGTGACACCATCATTCACTTCATTTTTGTTCTTGTTCCAAAAATGTGGCTTATCCCCAAATGACCTCTCTGTATCATGGTTATGCATCTTGATGTGCCCTTTGGCAATGAGGGTGTGTTCGAGGATGGGTCCCTTTTCCACTATTTTAGTGAAAGTGGTTACACAGTGCAACCTGAAATTATGAGCCATGTCAGGATGAGAATTTTCCACAAAGAGGGTGACCATGTCTTTCTCTTTGAGAGGGGTTTTCATTCGGATTGCTAGTACATGCCACCTTTGAAGGTAGCTAGCAAAGGTTTCCCCTTCATGTTGCTTCTCTTTGAGGAGATCTAGGGTGTCAGTGTATTTCTCCAAGTTGAAGGAGAAATAAGAAACAATTTTTTTTGACAAGTCCACAAAAGATTTTATGGACCCTGGTTCTAGACCCATGAACCATTCCAGAGAATTTCCAGTCAGGCTTTGTGGGAATAGGTGCAAGAGATAATTGTTGTTGTGCATAACTTCCTGACATTGGGAGTAGAAATCTTGCAAGTGGGCCTTAGGATCTTTGTTACCCTTATATTTGTTGAATTTTGGTATTTCAAAATGTTCAGGGAAGGGGATCAACAAGATGGAGGAATTGAATGGATATGGACATATGTCCTCGAATTTGAATGATTGTTCACTAGTCCTAGCTTGAAGATCCTTTAGAGCGGGTTTGATTTCTAACAGATTTGAATTGACTAGTTGCATAAGACACAAAGGCAGGTTGGATGGATATGGATGGTAGGACGATAAAAGATCCTATTGAGAGAGCATCAAAATGTTGAGGTATGGATTTTGGTAGTGAGATGATGACATCCCTTGTTGGTATACCGAGGGATTTTATTGATACATGGGTTGTTGTGAGGTATAGTACAAATGTTTTTGATAAAAATGTGAGGTAGGCTATTGAGGAGCTTGGATGTGATGTTGCAGATTGACCTATTGATACTGAGAGTATTGTTGTGACTATTAGGAGGCCGCATAAGGTGGTTGTTGTTGAGAATGTTGTTGGTTATGGTAATAATAATGTTGGGGTGGCTGCTGATGTGATGTGAGATATTGCAGGGGCCGAGGTGGGATGTTGTATTGTGTTTGAGATCGCAGACGTAGAATGGATGCAAGGAACAGGGATATGGTTTGAGCTGGATGTCAGGACGGATTGCTTTGTGATTGGTGTGGTGGTTGTTGTGAAGAGAAAATAGGGTTATATGGTGGTTGTTGTTGTTGGGGCGGTTGAGATAACGTAGGGGTGTTTTGCAAAGGAGGTTGTTGGGTACCAAAGGGGACATTTGGTTGAGATGTACCTTCTGGCAATAATGGAGGTGGTAGGTTAGATTGGGGAGGTTGTGGAGATGCGTACGGAGGCGATGGTAAGTTTATGGCCCCAAAAGGTGGAGGCAATGTAGTAAAAGGGCTGCCCCCAGTGCTGATAGGAGGTGGATTTGAAAGGGGTGGTGTAGTCAACATTAATGGCGATGGTTGTAGAATTTTTTGTGACATGCCAAAGGAAAAAGGATTGTTGGGATCAGTTGTTTAAGGAGCCCCCATGACTGAGATTGTGGGATGTGGGGGATTGCTAATGGGATACAGAACAACATTTTTGAATTCAGGTTGATGCCAACCTTCTACTGGAGGAACATTGGGGAAGTATGAACTACCTGGCGTGCTTTGTGAACCTTGGGGTATGTTAGATGTGGAACTGTTGTATTTGGATAAGTCAAAACCTAGTGGAAGTTTGACACCTTTTTCATTGAAATGTGCCAAGATTTCTTCCCCATGTCTTTCGAACAGGCAGTTAGTCATTTGCACATTGTAGGGTTACTAAAGTGTTCATCAAATGTAAGTTCAGGCTATTGAACATGTTCTCATCCCTAGGTGGTGATGTGTTTTGACCATCAATATTGGATTGTGATGATGTACCATTATGCAGATCTCGAGGGATGTTCACACCATTATGGGGATCTTGTGAGGCATTAGCTGCATTATTCAGATCTTGAGGGATGTTTGGTTGGTAATTGTGGGCTTGTTGTTCGGCCATTTTCCTTGTCTGCGACCGAGTCTGAATGGGCATGCAAGATGATGGGATAGATTAAGATGCTAAGATGATCAAGATGATGATGAAAGGATTGACCTAATGGATTAGCTGATGAGGATGTGGCTCAATGGGATTGATTCAAAATGGATTTGTTTCATGAGATCGGATTGAGTTGATTGGTAGACAATTGGCCAACCTAGATTGGATGAGATGATGATTTGATTTGGATTGATGATCGACATAGGATGAATGGTAATGAGCAGAATCTGAAACCGAGTTCAAGAGTGACCCTTGGTAATGCTAGGTGTTGATTAATCGACTAAAGGATGGATGTATGATAATGGCACTAAATCCAACTTGAGATAGAAGTGGATTGATTAGGCCAACGAGGATGACCGACTTAGGATGGATGACTACCCTAAGTCAGTTTTGATGGATGACGATTAGAGATGAAAACCTAGGTCAATTTGGATAACTGATTTAATGAGGTTTCAATGGAATAATGGTGATACGAGACGGAGAAGCGAAAACTAGAATGTGGGTTTGAAATGGGTAAATGAGGACTCTAAATGGGTGAATGGATGCTCGAATTGAGGGGATGAATGTTTAGGATGGAAAATGGAATTTCAGAAGGGGTGTATGGATGTTCAGAATGGGGAGAAAAATGATTGGAATGATGAAACATGCACGTGCAACGGTGAAACGAGTGTCCCGAATGGCGAATGGATGATAAAACTGACTAGTCAAGGGTTAGGTCTGCCCTTGTGGAGGGAAGGTCCACCTATGGAAAAAAAGATGGTCAAATTTGGTCAAAACAGGCTTGAAAGGGCTGGGTCAAAGGTTAGGTCTACCCCTAGATGGGTCAAGTTCGCCTGTGTAGGGAAGGTTCGCCTATCAGGAGGGCAGGTCTGCCTAGGAAGCAAAAGTTGGTCAAACTTGGCTAAAACAGGCTGAAAAGGGTTGCTTCAAAGGTCAGGTCTGCCCCTAGATGAGCCAGGTCCACCCTTGGAGGTCAGGTCTGCCTATCC
Organism: Sequoia sempervirens; assembly: GCA_007258455.2. Classification (NCBI taxonomy): domain Eukaryota; kingdom Viridiplantae; phylum Streptophyta; class Pinopsida; order Cupressales; family Cupressaceae; genus Sequoia; species Sequoia sempervirens. The sequence continues at coordinate 132,154,832 of VDFB02086081.1, read as the reverse complement.
AGAGGTCAGGTCCGCCTGTCAGGAGGGCAAGTCTGCCTATGGAGAAAAATTTGGTCAAAAATGGTTGAAATAGGCTAAAAAAGGTTGCTTCAAAGGTCAATTTCACCCCTGGATGGGTCAGGTCCACCCCTGGACAAATTTAAACTTGAATTTTGAAAATATGGCTAAGGAAAAGGACCCAAAACACAACAAATATCAATCAAAGGGATATGGCTAAGTCAATTAATCAGACAACCACTAGTTTCGCACAAAGAAGATAATTTAGACAACACAATCCTAAGTATAGTAGAAAGAGTATGGCCGACAAAGTCTTCTATTCTAGGATGAACTTGGTTGCTAAGGAGTCCTTGATATACACCCAGTACATGAGGCCCAAACCATGAACACCAACTTGTTACAAGTGTGAGTCAGGAACCTTAGCAAGATACTAAAGGCTTGGACCAACTCTTCACATCATCCTGACGCTTCGCCAATTACAATGTGGTTGGATTGAGGTAAAAAAAATTCTCTCCCTCCTTTATATACCCCACCGGTACACGTGGTTGGAATCGTCTCTTGGGGTGATGAAATCCCCAAGCAGGTCCCGCTAAGAAAAGAAAAAGAGGATGACTCAAAGGACTTGGTAAGCTACGATTTCTCATCACCCAGGATCATTGAATGGTGCAAGGGGATTGGATACGTCAAATAGCTCACCAACAAGCACCACAAGCAAAGTTAATTTACACCCCTAGTTAAACTATGTGCCTAAGTTATGCAAGACAACAAGCATAAATTGATAAATAATTAACCCTACAAGGAAAATTGTTAGTGAGTCACGTCCTTGTTTCTCACCAAATGCCAATTAGATGCTTGCACAAACTCAAACAAAACATTTTAGGGGGTTAGAAACACTTAAAATAGACAAAAAAAAGTGTTAAAAAATTAAATTTCACCTTCTGGAAAAAGCTATCTAGGGCGGGTTCGCCTGTCTAGAGGGCAGGTCCGCCTATCTAGAGGGCAGGTCCACCTATCTACAGGTCAGGTTTGCCTATCTGGAGGGTAGGTCCACCTGTCTATAGGTCAGGTTTGCCTGTCTGTAGGTTAGGTCCGCCCCTCTGTGAAAAAATTACAAAAAGCACTTTCTAGAGTCTATGGAGGGCAGGTTTTCCCCTGGGCAAGGTCAGGTCTTCCTGTGGAGGGCAGGTATGCCTATTGGTCAAGTCAGGTCTACCCCTCGAGGTCGAATCTGTCCCTCTACAACCTGCACCTACAAAAAGTGAAAAAAATAGCAAACGTGAAAGAAAGAGACCCATTTGTGGGTCCCACCGGGTGTGCCAGAAATGTGATAGGGCAAAAATACTTGTTATAAAATGAGAAAAAAATAAAAATAGTGCAAGTAACAACTAAAACACCCTACACCTTAAGATTAGCCTAGTTGGATTCAAAACAAAACAAAAACAACAAATAGAGTGGATTCACCTTGTCTTGAATCAATCTTTTGGTTGAACTTTTGATCTTTGGTGTTGTATGCTCCTTTGGTGGCAAGAGATGCAAGCTATGAGATGAGATGAGGATGGAAAATGAGTTAAAATGGATGCAAGTATGAGAATTTGGCTAAGTATGGCTCAAGAGAAAATTTTGCAAGAGTTTGGCTAGCATAAATGATCTCTCCCCAAAATGAAAGAAAAGATGGGGTATTTATAGAGAATTTTGGACTCTCTAGGGAAATGGATGGTTGATATTGAGCCACCAAGATCAAGATGTAGGGCTAAGGTGAGTTGAGGACTCACAAGCCCTCACATTTTGACATGTGGCATGTGAAGTGGCTTGTAAGAGATGATGTGTACATGAGTTGGAATGAGAGTCCATGACATGGAGGTAATACATAGTACCTTGAGATTGGACAAGATCTCCTCATAAAGGAGGTCCTTGTCCCCATGTGGGTGAGAGGACATGTGAGGAATTAAAAATTCCTCAAATATCCACATGGGGATGAGAAAAGTAATTTTAAATTCCAAGAAATGCATTGGGGGATTAAATGTGAATTAAAAATTCACATGGGGAATGGAGTACCTTCTCCAAAAGGAGAAAGCCTTTAAGAAGGTTGAATTTGGACACATTTCATAAATGACATGGGGATTAGGTTGACCTAATTAAGTAATTAAGGTTGTGCAAGTACTTGATTAGAAAAAATAATGACAGATTAAAGGCAAGTGGGAAATTATGGAGGATGTGACCCTAATGATGATTAGGGGTGTGCACATCTTAATCATAAATTAATTATGATTAAGAAAGAGGGTTAGATTGTTAAGAGGGATTAGAGACCAACTTGCAAAAGTTGGAGGATGTGACAATGAGAAAGTGAGGAATTAAAAATGAATTTAAAATTCCAAGAGGTAATATGACTAAATTAAATAAAGTGGTATATTTATTTAATTTAGAGAGGAAAAGGGGGGGAAGTATTTATTAAATTAAATACTTTGGAAACCTTATGTAAGACACAAAATATTAATTAAATGAGTGATTTAATTAATATTGGCAAAGAGGATAAAGTAGATGAGCAAAAGGATGGTTAAGGAGTCGTCTTTGACTGTATGGAAGAGGCCAAATTTAGATGTCTACAATTTGTTCAATTCGTTGTATAGATCTTATAATTTCCATTTGTTTTACTTGTTATATAATATACTATATATTTTTGTTAAATCTCATTAATATATTTGCGCCTTGAATCACTTGTAGATGACTGTCATCTAAAGAAATCCATAAAGAAGATATAAATTATTGGAAGAGAAAAATTCCTCGTCCAATGTGTAAAATGAAAAAGTGTCTACCTTCGACATTTTTCAATGCACAAGAACAATGCCTCATACACCAAGTTGAGGAGATTGAATTGTGTGGACCTGTACACACAAAGTCAATGTGGATGGTTGAGAGGCACTTGAAATTTTTGAAGGCTTTGGTTAGACAAAGAACACATCCTAAGGGTTCTATGGTGGAGAGATATATGGTATACTAGACCATGGTGTACATTATTAAATATCTTCCTAAGTTTGCAGCAAAGATCCATGTAGATCGCATTTGGGATCCCAACTCCATTAACAAATTCGAAGGGGAGTACCTGATGGGGAAAGGTAGATTGAGGAAAGTGAGAGGTAATTATAAGATGGTCATGGAGATTAATTGGAATATATTTTACATATGGTTTTTTATGTATATTGTACTTATTCAATTATTAATCTTCAATATGCATCAATTATAAATTAAGGTCGTATACCGTGGTATTTAACTAATTATACATCGTTTGTGAATTTCAATTTTTTTTATACAGTTGGCCAAGAGTGGGATGCACTTCATTTGTATGTTGCAAACAATCTTGATTGGATGACAGTATGAATTGAACAATGTCAACAATTTGGTTGCTCATTAACATGGGAAGGTGTGGCTTCATTGGTTAAAGAAGCTCATTGTAATGTAGATTCCAATGTTACACAAAGGGAAATTGATTTAGCATATGGTTTAAGAGATAAAAAGGTACATATAAATATATTAATCACCCATATTATTTAATTATTTTCAATTATATTGATGTATATATATGTTGAGATTGTTTTCTTTGCATACATTTGGCCAAAAATAAATATGTTTATCAACTGACAATATTGCAATAATTTTTACATGTTTGGCATATTGTAGGTGAAACACCACAAGGCTATGTGGTGCAATGGTCGTAAATTTTGAATCAAAAAGTTGGATGACACTAAGAAAAATTGTGATTCTGGTATAACTGTAGTCTTTCAAGTGACTAATGTTTCATCTAGAAGCGATATACATCTAGAAGTATCAGAAAAATGATACTATGGGATTTTAGATGATATACTTGAGGTTCCAGGTAAACCGGGTTGGTCATTTGTTGTTAGATATGATCCAAGAGGAATGTCGGTAAAGTATAATGTGGTGGAAGAAGAAAATGCCAAATATGTAGAAGATAATGTAGATGATGATTAGGAACAACAACTAGTTGATGATGCCCCTGACGAAGATGTCAAAGAGGAGGAACTAGATCATGATGATGTAGGAGTTAATGTTCATGAAGATGATATATGTGTGGATGATGAAATTATTGAAACTGATTTCGATGAAGATGATGATGATATGACCAATCCTTACAATGTTGAATCTGGATCGGATGATACAAACAAAGAGGTGGATGAAGAAGAAGATCAATGACATTGAAATGTATGAGTTATGCGATTATATTATCTATTTGATATTAATTTCTTGATAGAATTATATTTGAATTATGTGGTTACGTAATTAATTCATGACGTTTTTTATTTTTATGCCATTACATAATTAATTTAATGTACTTTTTAATGTTTGAAAGGTCAAAAAATTAAAACATTTCAATAGTGATGTTAACAACCTTGAAATTAGTGTGTTTTCTGTTTCATGTGATCATAAAAGATTAAAAAGTGAGTTTTAGAGGTGGTTTTTTAGTGGTTGAGGTGTAAAGGCCTTTAAAAGGCCTAAAGTGATCATTGTAATGGTTGTTGATGGTTGAAGATTTAAAATACAAGCTCTTGACATTTGAAAAGCTGTGTTTTTCTTCAAATTTTCTATATTTTTCCTGTTATGCAGCACTATACAGTCACATGCAGCCATATTTTGATGTGAGATCAATTCCATGTCATGAAGATATGTGTTAGCTTTGATTTGAATCTGATTTGAGGGCTTAAGGCGTTGATTTGAGTTAGAAAGCTTCATTTCTTTGCATATAGCCTAGTTACCCTATTTTTGAGTGTTTTGTAGTCCAAACATGATATAAATGGGCTCTTACACTTTTTGTGATTACTGTAGCTTGTGTAAGAGGTCCAATGAATATTGTTGTAATTATAGGATGTATGAATAGGGCGTAGGATGCATAAATATGTATGTATGTATGTATTTGTATTTTTAAATGTAAATGTAAATGCAATTACTGGATGCTCTCGTAGAACAATAAATGCAACATATCATTAAAGAAATCTATATTTATGTATATAAATGTGTATTTCTAAATGCAAGTGTAAATGCAAAGAGCATATGGTTTTGTAGTGTTATAGATACAACATATGCATAAATTAATGCAATTGAAATTCTAAAGTCTTCAACACATATAATATGAAATTGATCAAACTATTAAACTACATGAGAAATAAATGAAAATAGTAAATGCATATGTATGTGTATTTGTAAATGTAAGTGTAAAATAAATAAGAATAATGAAAATTATAAAAAAATACAAGGGGAGACCAGTGCCTTATTGGGTATATGGAGTCTAATGAATATTTGCAAATGTGGATTTCAATAATGGCAATAATTCAAACTTTCAGGCACATAAATTGTTTACAACTTGTGTAAATGTGCAAGTAAATAATTGACAAACTCTTCTTGAGATAGACTGGCAATTCTAGTTATGTGATTCTTCTTATTAATCCAACTAACACTTCTCAATTGTTGTGATTGATTAAAAGATTTTAATCCCTACTTGAGAGAACCAAATAACCAGATCACACATATATAGAAAATGTACAATGATAAACTGAGTATAAACTTGTTATATCAATTTAAAAAATAGAGAAGCATCAGAATGGAGACAATCAAATAACTACATAAATTTAACAAACAACTAATACCAAAATCTTAATCCATAACTTAGATATCTCCATTTACTCCATCAAAATACATACATCTGAGTCTCTATATATGAAAGCATTTTGCTAGAAAGTTGTCTATTGAATATCTCATAACGCCTATATTTGTTGCATTACTATGGAACATATATAAATACATCAAAATTTGGAAGGGACTTGTCCCTTCACAAATGTTCTATTTTACTTAACTAATTAAAAGAAGAGATTAGGCTCTATTTAGCCATAGATGAACATTTGATAAATGATCTAGATAATCATGCCATTCATGAGTATCAACATCTCCTAATGCGTTCCTGGCCAATATTTCCACCTTTATCATCCTTTCGTTGTGCTCGTAGCTCTCGTCCAATGCCGAATCCTTCCTTGTAACATTTTCTAGAATTCCCTATAGCATCAATTCACATTCTTCGATCCACTTGGCTTTCTCTTTCAACTTTTCTCCATATTCAAATAGTGTAGGAAGTCCCATATTCATAACATCAACCAACCCCTTTGCATCTTCTCGCAGTTCCTCATAATAGTCCCTATGTCTCTTTATAATTTGGTTACCCATACCAATGGCCACACTATTGGGAACATCTCTTTCATTTAATTCTCAGAAATTTTCTTCAATCCTTCCATCAATTCTCTTGTGTTCCTGCCTTGTAACATGGTTCTTTGAATATGCTCCCCATAGCTTATTCAACCAAATCGGTAAGTTGGCCAACCTTTTTTTCTGATTATTGCAGCGAGTGTATCATATTTACCTTGTGAATATGTAGTTGACTCCTCCCAATGATCTTTTACCTCATGTGAGCTTTCACCATGTGTTAT
>VDFB02086081.1:132038771-132148247 GCA_007258455.2 Sequoia sempervirens | reverse complement strand
ATGGTTGATTGGTTATGTAGGAAACAACACTAGAACTCAAATGTCATACTTGTTGGTTCCTTTGTCTATACTTTTCGTGAAGGGTAGGGCCACTTCCAGTTGGAAGATGTGCAAGAGATTGCTAGTCTATGGTTGGAGGTAAAGAGCTCTAGTGATGCTCTCCCTCTTATAGACGACAACACCAAGGCTTGTGAAATAGAAGCATTTTCTAGATATGGAAGACTTGAACTTGTATCATTTATTATATTTTATAAACTTGTATACTTGAAAGAATTTCACGTATAAATTGTAATTACAAAGTTCTATCTTATTTCTCAAGTTGAAATTAATGTAGTTCATATTCAAAGGTTATATTATTCATTATTTTTTGGTCATGCACATAAAATGATGTATGTAAATGAAAAATTTTGCTATCCTATTTTTAAGCATATGTTTGTTTACTTCTATGGTAAAAATCTAAGTATTTATTGTGTAGTAAGAGTGAGGTTGTTATAAGGTGTTTATAAACATTGCAACACTTACCATTCACATTAGATATTATAAATTAGAGAAATATTGTTTTAGAATTCTATATTTTACCACTTAAGATCCAAAAGTAGGGATCAAGCCCATGGTGCTTATAATTAATCCTTAAAATTTTCTACATCTGCTTTGATTTTGAGACATGCATCAATCTAATAACTGCAAATTTTCATATCTTAATGAAGAATTCTAACATCAAATCTTTATTGACATTCTTAAAACACCTAATTCCTTTCATTTAATTATATATTTAATATTAGTATTTTCCTTTAGGCAAACACTATTGTAATCAAGTTTGTTTAATCGGTTATTATGAGTTATACTCTTGAACTAATTATGTATTATAATTTTCTTTTATAAAACAAATATACATCTTTTATAAAGTTTATATTCAAATATTTTAACAAAAAATTTCAAAATATAAATTCTCAATAATCTAATTAGTTGAAAATGAACTCTCAACAATTTGATTGGTTGTAAAGTTGTATAACACATTTTCTAAAGCATTAAATTTATTTACCAATTAATTAATATTATATTTACTACAATTTTATAAGTCACTAAATTCACAGTGAAAGTTCCGCTATGTTTAAGAAGGTCAATGATACATTTTAAAACCTTTTGTTAGCCCATGACCCAAATAATACAATCTTTAAAATTTTAAATATTTAAAAAAAATTAATTGAAACTTAAAAAAAGAACAAGCCCTGACTAGTAGAACATGGTCTAACATGTTTGTTTATATAAAATAAAAATCATACTCATTTAATACATTGTATAGGTAATTAAAAATTTAACTTTAAATTTTAAAAAATAATAAATATGGATAATGCTTAAAATAAATTTTCATAGAGTTAAATTATAGTTAGAAAAGGTTAGTACACTATTTTGATTATATAATTTAAAATATTTATGAATATATATGTAGATTGTTTAAAATAAATTTGATTTTAATATTTGAAAATATTTGTATTGAAGGGACATATTGATTTCACTGAAAGATAGATTAATGTACTAACAATGTTTTTCATATAAAGTGAAAGTATGATCAAAGGTTGAATTGTTATACACATGAAGACAAGAGAAAAATAAAACATGAAACACAAGGATTCAAATATAAAAAATGGACACTTATACCTTGTTTCTTTTTTCTCCTTTGATTGAGCGGAAATAAAGTACACCCAATGCTCCACTTGATATGTTCTTTGTTATAGTTTGATAGTGGAATATGGTTGCTAAAGTAGGTCAACACCATGATAGTAGGATTAGGATGATTGATTGAGAAAATGGCACGATGATAGTGTGAAGGTAGGTAATCAAATGGATAACAGAATGATAGGATGAAAAGTGGATTATCAAATGGAATGGGAGGCCTTCGATTTATAGATTTTTATGAGAAAAAATAAGGTTTAGGATGCAATGTTAATGGATGGATAAAATTTGAGAAAGATGAAGACATAGATTGAAGTTGTAGTATTGTGACAAGTGTCACATGAGTTGTAAGCACTAGGCATGCTCACACATGTGTGAGAAAGATGATATATGTGTGGGAGATGTGCTCCCACACATGTGATCAAGGGAGTAGAGATATTTGAAAAGGTCAAGGGATAAGGTGGGGACTTATGATGCCTCCAAGATAGAATTCTCACACATGCACGAGCAAAGTGTGGATGAGGTTAACATGCTCACACATTTGTGAGAAAAGTATGGATTTAAGGTTAACATGCTCACACATTTATGAGCATGGGAAAGTTGAGGTGGAAGCAAAGGTTGAGGCACACATGTGTGAGAAAGGAATGGGATAAGGTGAAATGCTCACACATGTGGGAGCATAAAATGAAAGGAAACACATGGTAATGATAACAAGTTTATACTTGAATCCATGCAAATAGATATAATGACTAGGATGGGTGGCATGCTCACACATGTGGGAGCATAAAATGAAGGAAACACATGGAAATGATAACAAGTTTGTACTTGAATCCATGTAGATAGATTTAATGACTAGGATTAAATGGAAAAAGATCAAAGTTGATGTGATTTAAATATTAGAGGAAATACTAACAGAGATTAATTAGCCTAAACCAATTGATTAAGTAGGTGTTAATTAATTGTTTTAGCTAGAGGATTTGGGGAATAAGGCTATCTGATTTAGCTTAATTAATTAATTTTAGGGAAGAATTAATTAATGATGAATGGTGAAGACAATTAGTTAAATAAGTTACATGAAAGTTAGTATGCTAAATTAGGGGTAAATTTTGGATATCTACAATATAAGTAGGTTTACTTGACCAAATAAAAATTTCATATATCTTAAATTTAAAAATGATTTTTATTTATACAAGTTAGAATATTCAATTATTATTTTGGACTAATATTAAATCAAATTTATTATAAATTTATAGTTACGACATTCTATTTATCGACTTGTGTAAATTCACTATAATAGTTCATGATAATGTAAGGTCTCCATAAATAATATGCATGTTTGGAACTTTGCACTTTTTTTCTTTATATGAATGTATAACTCTAACCCCTACAATTGTAAGTACTATTTTGTACAACAATATAGTAATATAGTGTAGATTTTAACATTATATTTCATGGAACATTAAAATATTTAAGTGGAAACTAGTATTGGATTATTTTTAACTTATGACAAGAACATTAAAAATTATAGGGATAACATGATTAGTAGATTTTAAGAAAGGTATCAATTAAAGAAGTTGTCTTATTTTCTTGAATGGCTATTTTATTTACATGTATAAGATTCATTTCGTAGTTTTAGTTTTTTTAAATATATGTTAGTTATGTTTTAAAATTAATAGACACAATTTTTTCACAATCTATTACATCTTTAGAGAGCTTTTGGGTAAAATTATGTGGAATTATATATATATATATATATATATATATATATATATATATATATATATAGAGTCATTCTACTATATAAAGCTTTGACATCATTATGTTTCAATTTTTAGTTTTAATTATTTTATAAAAAATCCTGATAATTTTAAATAAAAAATGAGTGAGAAATTTAGGTTTTGTATTAAATGAATTAAATATAGACACTCTCTTCCAAATTATCTTAAAGTAAAAATAAAATTATTTAATATTATGTCTATCTTTTATGAAAATATATTTTAATAAATTAATATCATTCTAATTTGTATTAGCATGTTTTATCATAATCACTATAATTTGTATTAGCTTGCAGTGTGGGTCAGTCTCAAGGACATTGGCAGAAACCAAGTATGACTGGGTCAAAAAGGTGTGTGGAAGTCACCCCACATGTTGGACATGGGAGTTAGAGAACCCTCAAGGAAGGTCTCCAATTTGGGAGTAGGTAACAGTGCCTTGAGCCGAATGGTTCGACGTCGAGGGTGTCACCTATTTTTGAGTGGGGGAGAATGTAAGAGGGGTGCAATGAGTTGAGGGGGAACACCAGTCTAGGTGGGGTGTCCTAGGGTGCTCTAGGCATGTACCAGGGTGCACTAGGGGTGCAATAGGGTTGCACTAGGAACTAGAATAGTGTGTCCAAGGGAGCATCAAGGGGTGTTCAGAGGTGCACCAGGGGTTGCAACTAGGGTGCATAAAAGTGACTTCCAAGGGTTCCAAGGTGAAGTGGTGTTTTGGGCGCTATTGTGGGATGAAGTCCAAGTGCCAAGGTGTTGAGATGGTTCCAGGGTGTGAGAAATGTGCAGGAGACTAAGTAGGGCGCCAAGTTGCAGGGAAACATTGTGCATGGAGGATGGGGTCATAGTGGGGTGTCCAAGTCAAGGGTGCACTAGGAGTGTACCAGGGGTGCACCAGGTGTAGGATAGAGTGTTCTAGGGGTGCACCAGGATTGTTCTGGGGGGTGCACCAATAGGGTGTTCCAATTGACAGTGGAGTGGAACGAGGGTGTTCCAAGGCGGTGCATCAACAAGGTGTTCTATGTGTACCAGGGGTGCATCAAAAGTGAAGTGTAGGTTGCACAAGGTGTAATTCATGGAGTTCAAGTTTGGAACTCAGGGAGCCCAATATGGGGAGTTAGTCATGTTTGGAACATGTAGGATTGATGAGGGGAGAAGTTTGGTGACTAAGTCAAAAATTGGGGGATTGGACCAGAAGTAGTGGTACTTCCTTCAAATGTATGGGAATCAAACAAATAACTTATATAGAGGGGGTGGTTCATTCGAAGGGGGTGAACCCAATCTGGTGCCAAGAGTGCACAAAGGTGTCCAAGGGAACTAGGAGTCAGGGACTACTAGGGATACCTCTCCTTAGGAGCAAAGAAGATGTAGCTCCACCACCATTGCTTTGGGGGTAAGCATGGTGTTCTTCATGGATCCTAAGAGGGAACAAGAGTACCTTCTCCTTTGTCTCCAAGAGTGGGGTCTAAGGGTGAGCCAAGAGTCCAACTTAATGAAGCAGAGTAGCTGGGCCAACATGGGTCGATCCAAAGGCATGTTGCTAAGTGGGTTGAGTGTTGGTACTTGTTGCGTAATGGGTGAGGAACATGGGTAAAGAAGGGAACATTAGGTCCATGGACTAAGGGAGGAGTCTAGGGCACATAATTGGGTGTGTGCATCCTAGAAAAGAGGAATGGAGTACTACTTGGGGTGCTCACCTAAGTATGCCTAAGGTGCAAGTTCTAATGGGGGAAAGGAATCCATTATTAAAGGGAATTAAGTGACTACCTAGGAATGGGACAGGGTCTCAGTGAGGGTGCTCATAAAGGAGCCAACTAGGTAAGGAACTCCACATGGAGTCAAGAGGTCATGACAGTGTGGTGCTAGGACTAGAAGTGCAAGATGGATGGACGAGTACTCAGGGAGTACCCAAATGGAATAGAGGTTTTTCTAGGACCCAATATGGGGTAGTGCATGGAAGGGACTCAAGTGGGTTGAGTTGGTACACAAGGGGACGAGCAAAGGTGGTCCACAAAGTAGGTTGGTAATTCACATGGGTTTGGTACTAGTGCAAAGCATTAGAAGTGTGCCATGGGGCTTGGATGCAACTAGTGGTGCAAGGTCGACAAGGGACTAGTTTTGGGAGCTAGTCATCCCTCTTTAAGGAGTAGGGACGAATGGTGCATGGGATGATGAGTAGGTTCAAGATGGGATGCTAGTACTAAGGTTTGGTGTTGGGAATGCCATGGGTGTGCATGGTGAAAAGGGGGCTCAGGGAGTCCTGCTAGCTAGTACAAGGGATCAACTCAAGAGGAGTAGGTTAGAGTAAAGGAGCAAGGTGCTAAGAGGGACTCATGGATGCAAGTCTACCAACGTGGGTATGTCACAAACTTGAGGTAAGGGTGCTATGGGTGCATGCTAAGCCAGAGGAGTGGATGGATACCAAGGTAAGGTGCCAAGTTGGATGTAGGATTGGAGTTCCATTAGAGCAAGACATGGCCAAGTGAGTAGCCCAGGTCTTATGGGGGACATAAGGATGAAAGTTGGAGTACCATGGAAGTCTACACTGGATGCAACAACAGTCGAAGTAAGTGGACAAGGAAGGATGCCAAGGGAATTGGTATGAGTGATGCCAAAGGCATGGAGCAAAGAGTGCCAAGGGCATGGAGCTGAGTTAGGGAGTAACTCCTATGAAGCTAGGGAGTTGGTGTTAGAGCTTGGAGATCCTTCTATGGTCAACCAAGGTGGTGTCAGAGCATGGGAGTGAAGGAGTGCCAGGGACACTCAAGAGTTGGAGAGATCATGGGAAGAGTTGCTTGTGTGCTATTCCGTAGTGCATGTGCAAATATTGGAGTCCTCCTCCTCCTCCTCCTCCTCCTCCTCCTCCTCCTCCTCCTCCTCCTCTTCTTCCTCCTCTTCTTCCTCTTCTTCTTCTTCTTCTTCTTCCTCTTCCTCTTCCTCTTCTTCTTCTTCCTCTTCCTCTTCCTCTTCCTCTTCCTCTTCCTCCTCTTCTTCTTCCTCTTCCTCCTCCTCTTCTTCTTCTTCCTCTTCTTCTTCCTCTTCCTCCTCTTCTTCCTCTTCCTCCTCTTTGTATTCGTCTTCTTTTTCGTCTTCTTCTTCCTATTCTTCTTCCTCCTCTTCCTCCTCCTCTTCGTCTTCGTCTTCGTCTTCGTCTTCGTCTTCGTCTTCATCTTCCTCGTCGTCGTCGTCGTCATCATCGTCGTCGTCATCCTCATCGTCTTCCTCCTCATCGTCTTCCTCCTCATCCTTGTCCTCCTCGTCCTCCTCGTCCTCATCCTCCTCATCGTCCTCATCCTCGTCCTTGTTCTCGTCCTTTTCCTCCTCTTCTTCCTCCTCTTCTTCCTCTTCCTCTCCCTCTTCCTCTTCCTCTTCCTCTTCCTCCTCCTCCTCTTCTTCTTCTTCTTCTTCTTCTTTTTCTTCTTCTTCCTCTTCTTCCTCCTCTTCCTCTTCCTCTTCCTTCCTCCTTCCTCTTCCCTCTTCCTCTTCCTCTTCCTCTTCCTTCCTCTTCCTCCTTCTTCCTCTTCCTCTTCCTCTTCCTCTTCCTTCCTCTTCTTCCATTCCTCTTCCTTCCCTCTTCCTCTTATTCCTCTTCCTCTTTCCTCTTCCTCTTCCTCTTCCTCTTCCTTCCCTCTTCCTCTTCTTCTTCCCTCTTCCTCTTATTCCCTCTTCCTCTTCCTCTTCCTCTTCCTCTTCTTCCTCTTCCTCTTCCTCTCCTCCTCCTCCTCCTCCTCCTCCTCTTCCTCCTTCTTCTTCTTCCTCTTCTTCCTCTTCTTCTTCTTCTTCCTCTTATTCCTCTTATTCTTCTTCTTCCTCCTCCTCTTCTTCTTCCTCTTCTTCCTCTTCCTTTTCTTCCTCCTCCTCTTCTTCCTCTTCCTCCTCTTCTTCCTCTTCTTCCCCATCCTCTTCTTCTTCCTCTTCCCCCCCCTCTCCATCCTCCTCCTCCTCCTCCTCTTCCTCTTCTTCTTCTCAAATTTATATCTTTTATCCTCCAACTTTCCTTTTCTTCCTTTATATTCTCCCCATAAGATGACAATGGAAGTAGTAGAATATTCCAACACTTCTTCCTCTTCTTCCTCTTCTTCCTCCTCCTCCTCTTCCTCCTCCTTCTCCTTCTCCTTCTTCTATTCTCCTTGTAAGATGACAATAGAAGTAGTAGAATATACCATCATTTCTTTGGTGATCAAAGGGATTCTAACCATTGTATCCTCTAAATGTATGATTATGTTTTCCATCCTTTCCTATTATCTTCTTCAACTTCTTGATTTTGACATTCTTTTTTGGTCCTTTGAGTTTATATGTCTTCCAATTGTTGGTTGTTATTTTCCTCTTTATCTTTTTGCTTTTATTTCTTTCCCATATGGTAGGGTTTTGAGAGGGGGGTGTGAGTTTGGAATAGAGATGAAATTAGCCTCCAATTCCTCCTCATGTTCTAAGATTTTGGTAGAGTTTGAAATGTGGCATGGGACAAATCCTCAAGATTGTTATATGCCGAGTCTGAGTCCTCCTTTTCACTATCCTCACTCGACTCAACAATCACATCTTGAATACTTGTGTCTTTCACTTTTTCTCTTTTTTTTTTTTTGGTTTCCATTTTCATGTAGGTTGGTAGTGACCAATCTTACATATCTTTTTCAAATTTTTTCTTTCAAAGTGTTTATATTCTCATTATATTTTCAACTTCTTCACCTCCTCCTTTCCCCTGTTCTTTTTTGGTCTACCCCTCTTCTTTGTGGTCTCTAGAGTCTCTATTTTGAGTTAACATTTCCTTCCTCCACCATCACCTCATCACTATTTTAATCCCCTAACGAGGAAAGGACTCTTAATAACTTTTAATATTCAAATTAGCATCATTTGACACAACCTTGATTTCTTGGTAGGGGCCCTTACCCTTCTTGCTATGTTAGTATAATACTTAAATTATAATAATATTAGGTCATGTAAAAAATATAAAATAATATGGAGGAAATTTTAAAGTTTTATTACTCTATAAATATAATTTTAATGAAATAACAATCCACTTTAGTAAATAAAATAATAGATAATGTACAATTAAATCTACAATAAATAGAAAACTATAAGATCAAGTATACAAATAATTTATAAAAAACAAATATTAATTAAATAAAGTTAATTCTTCAATAAAAATAAATTAACAATGCAAATAAAATAAAATAATATTATAAATTAAGTAAATAAAATAACTTAAGATGCATACCTATACTAGTTAATATATTATATTATGTTTGGATGGATGTCCACTATCCTTTTTACTTTGAGGGAAGGGGGCACAATTACTTTGACACATTTAATTGTGCTTCATTCCTTCTTTCAACAAACTCACTTTATAACGTGTTATTAATATTTTTATTAATTTTTTTAATATTAATTTTTACTATCTTAATATAGTTAAAAAATAACCATAATAATTAATTAAAAATAATATTGGTTAATTTAATAACTGATTTATTTTAAAAATAATACCCACTATTCATTAAAATCAAGTAATCATATTTAAAAAGATGTACTATGAAGGTTAAAGATGATACACACCTATCCACATGCTATTTGCCAACTTTCTTTATTTGTAAAAGTAGAAAGGTATTTTTCTAATCTTAACTCTAAAATATTAAATTTTATTATTTTAATTATTTATTCCCTAAAATTTTAACCTCCCTTTTATCTTTCTTTATTAGAATTTTATATTAAGCTTATTTAATTAATTTTTAAGATGATACACACCTATCCACATGTTATTTGCCAACTTTCTTTATTTGTAAAAGTGAAAAGATATTTCTAATCTTAACTTTAAAATATTTAATTTTATTATTTTTAATTATTTATTCCCTAAATTTTTAACCTTCCTTTTATCCTTCTTTATTTGAAATTTTATATTAATCTTATTTAATTTAATTTTTTATACTTTACACCTTTTTATTATTTTATAAAAAAGATAAAACGAACTCGTTTATCACGTTCCCTCCCTTTTTTAAGGAAAGAGAAAAACTAAATATCTTAATATTCCTTTTTTTTCTCTTTCCGACATAAAAGGATAAGCGAAAAATTCAGCTGCGAAATTTGAAGGAGAGTTGATACGAGTTAACGTAAAACCCTGGTAAAACACTGGCAAATCATTTCCAAACATTTTCTTCCTGTTCCCAGAGATTCCCAATTACAAAGTGGTAAATTTTGTTTGGTAAATCTTTACGCAACACTACTGCGCAAGCAAAGAATTCAATGGATTCAATAAGAGGAGAGCAATGCATCTTTTTCCAACTTGCTTTTCTTGTTCAATTTTGTTGTTCCCTGCCACTCAATTTCATCAGGTAAGTTCTATTTCTAGTTAGAAAAAATATCAGTGCAACATTTCAAAATGCAGAATCCTCATAAATAAATGAATATTTGTTGCATTTACACATTACTGCAACTCAGCCATTTAAATTAATAAGTTGAGGATATTTTTTTATAATCTTCATTTTTGGAAACATAATATGTGTGATTATTATATTTTTACATTTTTGTTATATATTGTGTTCTGTGCCTTTGAATTTATAGTTGCATTATAAGAGGTTTTAACTGTAAAATTTTGTTCGGTGTTTTTGGTTGGCTCAGTCTCAGCATAATTTAACCATAGTTCTGCCTATATTGTTATCGTTGCTCTTGTTGATATTACTGTTAGTATTTTGATTGTTGAAAGGAAAATGCTATAATAATAATAATTATTTGGTGTGGTAAATTCTGTAACCTCATGCATTCAACTCCAAGGTTCCTTCATGCAATGGACATAGACTCGGTTGGCTCGATGTGATTTTGCTTGTATTTCAAGGGGACTTACACAATTGTTCACTCAAGAGAAAGGGATTTTTAAGATTCGGGAGATTTACCAATGAAGCTCAAGTTTGCTAAACTAACCAAAAAATACTGAATTTGAATGGCTGCAGGGATTAAGAAAAAGCTCTATTCTACCCTAGGCATGGGACATGGGATTAAATCTCACAAACTACAACCAAGCTTTGCTTCACCTCACCTTGGATAGCTTCCACAAAACTGGTGCAATCTTCAAAGGAGTGAACTAGAGATATTTAGATTACAAATTAACATGAAGATACCATCGGGACAATGCATACCAACATGTAAATTATAACTGAAGTTAGGTTCAAACTATTCTAGTTGAACACACAAGGTGAACCCACCATCAGTGAGCCCACTAGTGGTATGGACTGGCGAAGCTTGCTCAAATCAATCACTACATTCCACAATTATCCACTTGCATGAAATAAAATCTATTCTACTCTATCTACATTCTACTCTAAAATTCTATGCTAATTGGAAGGATGAAGAAACCTTGCTAGCTGCACACAATAAAATATGGAATCACAAGCAATGACAACTCTTTTTATTATGGTAGTGTTCACAACAGTCTCTTACAAAGTATTCAGTTGAAAACTTTCCTTCCTTCCCTATCTATGCACAAATGAGGGGGAATGCCCCTTTTATAGCTAGCCCAATCCAACGGACGGCTCAAATTCAATTACAATGAATGGCTCAGATTGAGCTACATAAGCCCTATTCAAGATTTTACCTAAAAACGGCCACAAAGTGGAGGAGTGGGGTAATAAATGAGCACATAATGCCCACTCTCTCCCTACATCACTATGAGCATTTAATGCCCACTATCATCCAAAAGGTTGTCACCCAGGAAGGCGTTCCCATTCTCCTTCTCTTTGACTGAAAACTCGATGAAGTAGAACATCCATGGCTCAAAGATGTACGATTGAGGACTTCCATTCACTCGGCTAAGCATCATTATTAGATCACAATACTTCTGCTTCACATCATCTAAAATAATTTTCTTGGGGAGCTTAGTGCGAAGAGGCCTAGGCTTCCTCATCCAAACAAAATTTATCATTCTAGCGCATTTGTCAAAAGTAAAAGTGTACATCCTTTCAGCCCTTTGCCTTGTTCTGTATACCATCTCATCGAAAGTAGGGATTCCAAACGCCTCTTCGATGGCATCAGGTGTAAGATTGGAAAAAAAATTTCCATCAGAGGAAACAACAGTCCTTCACTCCAGCTTGTAGCAGTTGGCACATTCCAGGATTAACTCTGGACATTGAATAGCTGGTGGAAAACCAGTAGCTGCATAAAGTCCACTCTTCATAATTTGATGTGCCGTGACTAATGGAGGATAGCCACCTATCCCGTACATCCGAACTCTGAGTGCTCCAAGATTGTATGATCTGAGATTTGTATCATTCAGCTCTCCCAACTTCAATGTAAACTTGGATTCTGGAAGAAATGCTTTGCTTAACTTCTTTATCACCGCTTACCTAGATATATTGACCTTGCTTGACTCAGCATTGGCAACCTTTCCTACAACCTTATTGGCCTTTGCAGCTGCTCCTCTGCCTGCATTAGCCATCCTGCAAAATAAAAGATAGGCATTAAAAATTTAAAATTAGAAAATAAATAACCTCGGGATAGCCAAAATATGGAGCAAACTTCGAAAATAAGGAGCCTCAACATCTAAAATAATTCAAGCTCCAAACCTCAACACTTTTCCAACACTATGAGTATTACTTCTAGCACTTAAAAATGTCACCCAGAGCACCTAGCTTGCTGATTTGACTTGCTCACTTTAGCAGCTTCACCTCAACATTTTTCTCCTCACCCTCAAAGTCACAACTTCGCACTTGCAAATGGTGAGAAGAAATTAAAACTTTCGTGGCTTAAATAATCGTGTCAAAGAATATTGCTAATTCGTAAGGGAGTTTATTTTAGAAAACTCATTAAATTTCCCCTCCCACTACTTGGCAATTTCCAATTTTGGAGAGGTGATGGGCGAGTTGTCACCAAAGTGAGTCCCGTTTGTCATAAACCTTTCCTTTGTTGAAGACTCTTTCCCTTGTAGAAGTTTGAATTTTCCCTTTGGCTCATTTAATACTTCACATCGTAGCCAAGTTTTAAAATTTTACCCTTATGCATTTTAGCCTCCTTGCCATGGGTGCATTTGAGAGTGAAAGTCTAGCATTTTCAAGACTTAACCAAATTCCAACAATCCTCTCCTTTTTGGGTGCATTCCCATGTCATGCTTATGTGAGTGGTCTTTATGGGGTGCAAATGAGAGGCTTCCAACTTGGGCGCATTTCCACCTAGAAGGAAAGGCTTTCAACACTTAATTTTTTTTTTAGTCTTTACATCCTTTCTTGGGCGTATTTTAGAAAGGCGCATATGAGAGTGACTTCTTCAATTCCCATGCCTTAGAAAATTTTTTCTTCTATTCAACTTTACCTTGGGCGCATATCATGTTGGGTGCCAATTAGAAGGGTCTCTCCAAGTTTATGCCTAGAAATATTTGACCAACTTCTTAATCACCTTGAGCGCAAATGAGAGTCCTCCATGGGTACATTTCACCTCATGCCATGGGCACATTTCCATCTTGTGCCTTGGAATTTTTTTGCCTTAGAAACATTTGACCAACTTCTTCACCACCTTGAGCACATTTCACCTTGGGTGTAGGGCGCATTCCAACCTTGTGCCTTGGGCGCAAATCCATGCTTGAGGCAAAGTATTGAACACTTAGAAAATTTCTTATCTTTCACACCCCATCATGGGCGCATTCTCACCTTGAGCGCAAATACATGTATGAGGAAGAAGTTTCTTTGACTTAGTAAATTTTCTAGTCTTCTTTGCATCATGGGTGCATGAGAGGGAAGTCTCTTCAAGTTGCATGCCTTAGAAAAATTTTCACACCATTTCCTCCCCTTGGGAGCATTTGAGATGTTGTTTAGATGAATTTCCAAGACTTAAGCAAATTTCCCTTGGAGAAGTGGGTGCACATTCATTTTGGGGGGGAATTTTCACAAAATTAGGAATTTTTTCAAATATTTTCCCCCATTTTGAGTGCCTTTTGAACACTTAGGCAATTTTCATCCTGCTCATCCTTACTTCCTATTTTTAGTAATTTTTGAAGTCTTTGTGATTTTCATGAATTTTCAACTTCTCCAAACTTGACGTTGGCTCATCCTGGTCCTCATGACTTGACTGACTTGTTCACACTTGCTTACTACGCTCACCTGCTATTTTAGGCCCTATTTTGGAAGTGGCTTACTAAAAATAGTAAGTATGCGGAATGCGCTCAAATTTCACCAATAGATTCCTTGGAAGATTCTGATTGCAGTGGGATACACCTGTTTTTAGTTTTTCTTGAGTTTTTCCCTTCACTTTAGGCATAAAAGTAGGAAACCCTAATTTCATTGCATGTGCTTATGTTGGCCTCCGTTCGATGTCGTTTCTGTTACATACTGCTCTGCTCTGGAAACTGAAGATTTGGATTTGTTCAAGTAACATCATACTTGTTAAAAGTGGACCTGCTAAAAATAGCAAGTAGTTAGAGTTGGCTCAAATTTGGCAGGTAAGTAGCTCCAAGGGATCTAAACATGAAGTAGCAGTTAGATTCTCAAAATCCTTGAGAAAAAGGTCCCAAATGGAGTACTTACTAAAAATTGTAAGTTGTTAGAATTCAGTGAAATTTTAAAGGGAACTTTCCTGAAGCCTCTTGATTGCAATGCCAAGCTCATACTTCAATTAGCTTACTCAATTTGACCCCAAACCAAGCCTGAAGAGTAAAAAACTTAATCTAACAAAACACACTCTAGAGTTAGCCAAAATTCCAAATTAGGCCAAAAGATGGGTACATCCCCAGAAAGCAATAAGGAACTAGGAGAGACTACCACAAAACTACCCAAAACCAAAACCAAAAGACCTTAATGGGGAAAAAATTAGGGGGTCCCCATTTTGAATGGGATGATGTGTGAAAAGGTCACAACAAGACTAACATTATAGCCGACCAGAAATACAGATCGGGGCTGGCCTTGAATCTGTGGCACAATGTGGGCCACAACTATAATTTTGAGTTCATGGCTACTTCGAGATACTTAAGATCCTGTAAAAATGGAACTTTATTCTATAGTGCAAACTTTGTTGTTTCCCACCGCATGCCCCAAAGTTTTTGTACAAAACCCATTATTATTTTTGCAGGTAAAAGATAACTTTGTTCGTATAATTAGCAAGTGTTGAAGAGAACATAAAACCAGATCTTTGTCTGAGATAAATGGAATCCTTAGATGTACTATGAAGAGCCTTGGTGACAACTTGTTAATGAGCCATTGAGATCCCAGAATCTTGCATTATCTGTAAACAAAAGTGTCTCCAACCCACTAAATGTTTCTAGTGAGAAGCCAATTTGGTTTCGGCCTTTATGCCCTAGTATCCCTAAGTCCTTCATGGTGTAAATGAAGGCAATATTTACTATTTTCATGTTGTGAAAAGTGGTCTGGTGTGGTTGGTTTCCTAAGCTTTCAAGCTCTGCCCCTAAGGTTCACTTCTGAGCCTGACAAGTCCTTGCCTGGGTGTTAAACTTTTCATGGACTAGCCAGGAGTTGATCCTAATACCTCCCATTTTCTATTGGGGTGCTCCACTATTGAGCTATCGGTCCTCTTGGTGAGCGGTCCATCTTCAATTTAGAGGTGGCTCATTTTTCAACACTAGGTTCTAATGAGTTAGATGAAAGATGCGAGCCCATTAGATGGTTAGTAGTGTAAGAGTAGTGTAGGATTATAGGTAGGTATTTGTAGCATATAAAGTTTTTGATTGGGGGGAAATAAGTTTTGAATGGACCCGAAACCCAAACTAACATGGTCAAGCTGCCCAAAGAATATAGTCAATAACACCCAATAGCGAAACAAAGAATCAACTAGCCATCAACTAGCAAACTACCCAACATACCAATATTTTACATGGATTTTTAACCCCTTGGTTTTGACGAGAGAAACAACCCACTACAACAAGGTTTTGGTAGGGACCTTAAACCCAAATCCATTAGTTTTGAAGGGACCAACAACCCTATACAACCAAGTTTTGGCAAGGACCTTAAACCCAAGAAAGATGCCTGCAACAACCAGACAACAACATACCAGTCAATCAAGAAGATTAGTCTCTCTGTACCACTAGAAAAAACTACTAAGACATAGATCTGCATAAGCAAAGCCCCAATAGTAGACACAACCGAGCCTAGCAACATACCCTCTCCACCTCTATAGGAGAGGTCACCACAAATACTCAAGGCTCCAAAAGTGTTCCACAAAAACCAATTGCTCTCTCCACCTCTATAGGGTAAGAAACCAAGCTTGTCTAGCCCACAACAACCACATCACTCTTGCAAACCAACATTCCACCTCAATAGGAAAGGGATCCCCCTCAATGGGATCAACATGAATAAGCCTTCACCAATAGAATACACCTCAACCCAAGAAGGAGAGGACTCCACCTCCATAGGAGAGGTCTCCACCTCAAAAGAAGATCTAGTATTCGAAGAGAAGGAGAAGACTGTAGTAAGAAGGAAGACCTTAGCAAGAAATAGCAACAATAACATCTAGGTCTTCAAGATAATCTCTAAAAGCCACCCAACCCTCAACACCTTCAGCACTGGACAAATTTGATACAACACCAAAACCATGCCCACAGAGGGGTCCAACCGAAGCACCAACCCCCAAACACAAATGAAGCACAACAAAGCACATGGGGGAAAAGCCATGAACAAGGGAAGAAAAAAAAACACCTGCTCTCACAATGATAAACCCCTAATAACTCCGGAGCAAGCCCACACAAAACCCAACAAAGCAAAGGGAAGAAAACCTCCTTACTCGAGTAGCAAAACCACACCACCATATGGGCCAACAACCCAATACAGGCTCCAAACCAAAAGAATAGACATCAAAATCCCCCTTCCATTTGGAAGCCACAACTAGGCCGACAAAGACAACACCAAGCAAGGAATCCTTTAATTTACATCCTTTTTAATTTAGAATTTTATCTAAATAATAAATCATTAAATGTTTTAGATTCCAAATTAAATATAGCTGAGTTGGGTTTCCAATAGAAAATAGACCAAAAACAAAGGAGATGAAGGTTTAGAGAATGCTTAGTTATATTCACCATTGCTGTAGGTTGTCTGTTGGTCGTGCTTTGTTTCAAGATCTTGATGTTGAAGTTAGACCTTGTTTCCACTTAGAAGTGTTTACCTCTACTCTATGCTGAAGATGAATGCTAACACACATGGTTCTATCCTTTTTGGTGTAGGGGTGTTTGTATGGCCATGATTCCATCCCTACACCTTGTACTTTTCACCACCTACAATAAAAGTTCAAAGTCTAGGGAGAGTGGTGCCATAAGCACCTTTAGGGGTTTGTCTTGAGAAAGGGGGAATTTTGAGACCTATGAGGAATCAAACCTCACAAAAGATGCGATGGATTGGAATGGATCATTGGAAATGTGTAAAATTTCTTAAGCTGATAATGTGTAGTGTTTCTTGAGTGAAGGCGCAAGTGCAAATGCAAGAAGGAATAGCCTAAAAGATCAGCTATTGTGCTAGTAGCATTCCTCTTAATGGTTGTGTACTATGCATATGGGTGTGTTGTATAGTTGTGTGTTGTGTGCATGTGCATGTTCTCTCCTCTATTGCCTATTGTTTTTGCTTTCTTTTCTCCTTCCTCCTGTTCATGAGAATAATTAATACCTTCATAAAAAAAATCTGATATTTTTCCATTTGAGAACATTTGAGCATTGAAGGGAGCGGATGAGGATGAGGACAGATAAAAGAATGAAGTTGGAAATAGAAAAAGCAGAATTCTATGGTCGTGGATAATATTGTGTGTTCTTCAATCTAGGGGACAATAGTTGAAGGCACGCTAGCATCTAAGGTGGACAAATGGTTGAGGTGAAAATGGATTTTAGGAGTTTGGTGTTAAGAGGACATGTGGGTGAAATTTGAAGTGTGCACTTTTCATCTTTACATTTTACCCCCACTTTAAATCATACATGTTAATCAACAATGAGTAATGCATGCTAATGTAAAATTAGTAATAAATTTCTATACTGATTTATAAGGATATAGTCTTTAGATGATGCCTTTGTGATTTCTTTGTGGTTGTGTTGGAGCTATATCTTCCAACTTTCAAAATAAACAAGAGGACTATTATCATATTTAGTAAAAGTATCCTCAAGATAAATAAAATGGCTACCATAAACTTTTTTGCACAAGACAAGGGAAAATCAAATTGACAAATCTAGAGGGAGTCATGGAGATGCAATTGAGTTGGCCTCCATGAAATCCTTGTGAAAGTAGGTTGAAAAGAGAAAGTAGGGATCATGTTGTATGCGAAAATCATGGAATTGTTACCAAATTGGCCCCTATGAAGGATACCATCCATGATTAGTATGAGTGGTGTAGGATCCATGGTGGAATTGCTTTAATCATTCCACAATGTAGGATCCATGGAGGTGTCATTTTAACCATTGTGTAGGATAGGACCCATAATGGTGTCACATAACCAAGTTGCACAATGTAGGACTCATGTTAGTGTCATGCTAATCAAGTTGTAGGGTGTAGGACTCATGAAGAGTTGTTTTAATCATTGCATGATGTGTGCTTGTGTGTGGAAGGGTGATTTGAAAATGGGATCCTAATTATTATTGAAAGGTCAATTTTTATCCAATTTAGTCAAGGAGTTCAATCCAAGCCTATTCTTGTGTTGGAGGTTCATTTCTATTAGTTGAGCACATTGAGGAGGTATCTATAGGGTTGTTGAAGACTTAGGGTGATCTAGAGCATCCTAGGGATGGAGATGTTTTTGTACACAATTTTGAAAAATGGAGTTTTTGGCTTAGATTGGAAATTTTTCCTTTTAATAGTTAGTTCACTTTGGCAAATTGTATTGGTGAAATCAGTGAACTTAAAAATTTGAATGTGGCAAGAAAGTTGAAAAGAATTGTTAGTTCTTTTTTAATTCCTACGGTCAAATTTCTTGATTTCCATTACATGGAAAGTTAAAGCATCTACATAGGAAGTTTTGTAATCCATTTTGGGGTTGGTATTCTTGTTTACCTTCATCGAAAAAGGAATTATGTATGTTCAACCATTGTTGGGATATATATTTAGGAAAATGAACTTGTGTATGGATGGCATCACTCTTGTCACTTGCTGAAGAGTTGTAATGGTCAGGTTTAGATTGAAATTCATTCACATTAATTTTAGTTGATTGGTTATAGTGGATTATGGAGAGTATTTACTCATCCAATTGGAGATTTTCCTCTTTTTGGGTTCCTCCAAACTAAATATTTGTTTAGAATATAATCCTCGTTATGGTTGATTCATCGACTAGGATATTGGAACACCTTAGGATTATGTGATGTAAATTTAGTTATGGATGGTATCAATTCATTTAGCAACATTAAAAGGAAGAACATGGAATAGTAAAAGTATGCACACCATATGAACATGAGATATAGGATATATGTGGGAAACCCTTTTAGGAAAAAATCCCACCAGCAAAGGATAGTCACAATTGTATTAACAAGAAGCAATGTCCAAGTACAATTATTCTCTCTTGCAATCCTTCTCAATGTGCAAAATATAGTGTACAACCTCCAAATAGGTTTATCATAGCTTCAAGAAAAAATGCATCAACCATCATCAACCCATTCCATCAACACAAGTAAGTAGTTATAGCTACTAAGACATTCTCATGAAATTCCAATTGTCTCAATTGCTTGATTGCCACATAAAATATCAATAGTCACAACTAAAACATGATTATACCATGACATCAACATACCGCATATTGTACCAAACATAAACTTCTCCACATAGATAATCACCACATATGATTGGATATTGTTGCTCACAAAAATTCAAATGGCTGATAACCAACTTCCCTTGAATGCATGTATGTCTTCGCACACAACAACCAAACACCAACTATAGCTTGCAGTAACAAAGATAAACGCTTGATTGCTTCTAGTTGCTTGTGGTACCTTTGAGAATTTGTGGAACATCTCTATGCTCCTAGTAATCATTCCATGTACTCCAATAATGCCCCATGTTCACCTACATTGTCATACATGTTCCAATAACTACTTAGTCAAAGATGTAGCAATGAGTTCTTAACCAAATGCATTGTGGTTGCCAAAAATTGCTGCAATAATCTAGCACTCAGAGCCCACCAAATATGGGTCGAGTGTTTTAATTAGAGTGAAAGTTCTCGCTGACAAATGAAAACAAACTGCAACCACCCTGGCCCAGCCAGAAAGAGGCCCAAGGTCTTTTGAGGGTGTTCTACACAGTAGCCAAGGTTTTCTGTTCTCTCATATACCCAATCACAACCCAAAACCAGTCTCAATCTTTCAACATCTGGCCTCTGTTAAAAGCACAGAATGGAGTGTGAATGATATTACCCATAAACTAGGTATAGCTTAACAACAAGTGAGCGCTTGCGCAGCGAAACTATTTGCTGCATCATAATTACCTACAAAATATCAAACGAGTGCTTTTTGAAAGCGGGTTGTATTTATAACGTGAAGGCAGGTGACAACTATTTGTTTTTGAATAGGATTGAACACAAACAACAAAAAAGGATAGCTAACTACAATAGCATATTGAATTGACGCATCCACGTATACAATAAACCACAATAGCAACTATATCTAATCTAAGAGGAGCAAACACCATAATAATGACATGAAGGCAAGGTGGGCACAACTATTCATCATCATAATATATAAACCCCAGGAGCACAAATAATAATATCAAGCAGGGCACGACATATATTAATATCACTGCAAAAGTACAGAAAGCCCAACAGGTGGCGTGAGGAACCCGCAAACGCCTCCCGAGTCAACCAGGCCTTTAGCCCATCTGGATTGTCAAGGAACTTAATAAAAGAATGATATAACTGGAGAAACATGAACTGACAGATCAACTTGAATACTGTATACAACGTTCTTATTGAAAGAAGCAAAGACTGAACCACCCTGCCAGCATCCAAAATCTAACTCGTGGAAGATATTTTCGAGATAAGATAGACATGTAAATCCTATCAAAAGAATCAAGATGAAATCAAGTTCTCGAGATGCTTCCGGTTTTGTCCTCTAATCAGCATGTTATTAACCGCTGACAATGTCATTGATGGCGCTTTCACAGCAACGTACAAAATGACGCAGAGTCTTGAAAGGTAATCCTCAATAATAAATTACTGAAAATCACCCCAAGGTCTCTCGGGTGTTAGGTCATAACAATGCATAAACAGCTCAGATAATATGTGAAAATGCTGGTAATCACAAGGGGACCTTACTACAAGCAAACTGGATCTTTCAACTTATCAAATCTAACAATATGATGATCTTCAAACCCTAAATCTAACCGAATAATAAAGAAATAGCAAAAGATAAGGGTGCAAGGAAGTGATAAGATTTAAATTACTGAAGGGACAAACAATGTAAATAACATATATTTGAAATGGACCTATCTCAGCATCCATGCCCACTCACAAAGCAATTCCCACAAGAACGCAGGCAATCTTTCTCGAGAATTAGATTAAATCACAGACATGTATCTTACACCCAAATCTTTAAGATGACGATACCATTCAGCTAATTTACACCACCGAACGTAGCAATACTATAATCGTGATAGCTACAAACATTCCAAATATGAAATCATAGACATCATTTATCCAATTGAAACTAATCTATTTCTGAATACTAAACCCTAAATCTTCAAGCAATTTAAAAGATGGAACAATAAGAACCATGCACGATGAAATAACACAAAGGATTCCACCAGGAAAACCACAATGTCTCCAATTGTATTAATCACCAAAATCTGCAACAATTCAACTGTTCTGATACAGTATTTGCTTCAAGAAGAGACTAAGAAATTCTAACTATTGCTCTTGCTTATCTCTATTACTGCTTAGCTAACCAATATCTAACCCTTACAATGAGGCAAGAACGCCTATTTATAGCAAATTCCCCCCAAGACAGGTCGGCCCAGCCAAACATTTTACAAAATAATAAAACCGCCAAAACAGGTCGGCCAAGGAAACGAACCAAGGCACACATTAAATGCCATCATCCAAGTCGGCTCTGACACAGTCCCCAAGGAAGTCCGGTCCAATGCATGCCCCATAGTAATAGGGAAGCACAAATCTCAAAATGAGCATTAACTACCGCTCCCTTTATCCTTCTTCTGTCCGGATGACCCTTGGACCTTCAAAAATACTCCATCCAGTTCAGCAACAGGTGGCAACGGCAAGACCTTGAGACGACATTTAATTGAGCCTATTTCTTCCTTGGACCACTCAACAGTCTTGTTCCAATCCTCCTTACTGGCCAAATATTTATCTGTCACCGCCATGTAGGTAGCTGCATCATCAAGTAGGTGGCCGGTGACAGATCCATCAAAATCCGGGGCATAAATTTCATGCCACCATTCCTTCAATTGCTCCAAGCTCAGATATTTGGGAGCCATCTTCTTCCTTCCTATCATTATCTCAAAGAAGGCGATGCACCCGTCATAGACTGCAGTGAGCTCACCTTCAATTGATTTCTTTCGTTTCTGTATCTTCTTTTGAGCCTTCTGCCTGAGTTGCAGTGCCTCGAACCATTCCCACGGCTCATCCAACCTGGAGGAAGGAAGGATTCCATCCCTAGCTAATTGTTCCCTGCCATGTCCCAGGATAACTTTCGATTTCTGCAACAGGAGGTCTATATCATCCCTATCCTGAGACAGGATATGCTCTAACAATTCCTTAGCCCAGACTGCATCCTTTCCCACAGATAGGATTTCCTTGATAGCATCATCCCCTCTGGTCTGGACACCCATCAACCAATCTATTGCCGCTTGGGCTGAAGCTTTCAATTTCTCAATCCTGGAGATTGTTTCCTTAGGTAGAAAACCCGGAGTAGCAGAAGAAGAAGGGTGGAGAGACTGCAGAGGCCTCATTACCTCTTCCAAACACTTTCTTAACCTTTCATTTTCTCTCTTCAGCTCTCGTTTGGTCTGAGTCTCCTTCTTTAATCTATCAACAATGACTGCACTAGACCCCTCAAATTCCTCAATATCCTGCTCTAGGGAGGCCAACCCAAGGTTGATAGTCTGTACATCGTAATCCTGGCCTGAAACATCATCCCTCATCTTATTTGCAGCAAGAGTAGCAACATGGACAACCCAGTTATTCACTTCATCCCTTTCCACCTGGGAGATGACCTTTGCAGCCTTCTTCTTTTTTCCCTTACCGATCTTAGACAACATCTCATCCCAGTCCAAGGGAGTATCTTCAACAATCACCTGCTTTTTCCGTGTAAGCTCCTTCTCCAACCAATCCGGGGCTATAGGGTCAGTCCAGATTTCTTCTACTCCTATTTCTCCCAGTTCCTCTATCACCTTCTCTTCTTCTATGGTTGCCCTATCATCTTCCTTTTCTGGAAGCTGTTCACCTTGATTGGCCCCTTCAAGCCCTAACTCCGGAAGCACCGGTGATGGAGTCCTAGCAGGGATACTTTCCTCTGGCTCAGGTGATCCGCAACCTCTGCCACTTTCTGGAGAGTCCTCATATTGTACCAAAGGAGAAGTGTACCTTTCCTCTTCTTCAGCCTCCAGCTCTACTGCTTCATCGAAGAGTGCTCCTTCCTTGAATGGTTCCCCCGCTAGTTTCATGTTCACCAGGATTTTCTGGCTCAAGTATACTCGGTGGAGGAGAAACAGACCTAGATGGCTCTTCAACTGGCAGCTTTGGGGAAGAGTCCTTCTGTTGTGCAGCATCTTTGGGAGAGGGAGTTCTTGATTTCCTCATGTATACTTTTGTCTTCTCCCCTCTGGAACTCTCCACATCAACAATGGGAGGTTCATCACTTGAAGCAGCCTGACTTTTCTTCGTTGTCCTTGTTGTCCTGGCCTTCTTTGGCAGTGGAGGAGCATCTTCCTTTTCCACTTTCTCCATCTCCTCCTCATCAGAGGATTTGCTGATTGTCAGAGTCTTCCATCTTCTCTTTCCCTTAGGCTTCCTCTTCGTTTCAGGCTTGCCTCCCTTAGGACCTCTGACTTTGATTTTGAATGGTGAGGTCTTCACAGACTTCCCTTTGGGGTCATCCTCCCCGGATTCCTCAGAAGTTGACATGGGATTGAGATTTCCCATCAAGTCAAAAGTACAAGTCACCTTTGCACTTTCCAATTCCCAAATCTTATGTTTCACCCAAGAAAGAGTGAACTTCATCACAGGAGCCATTAAGTCCTCCAATTCTGTAATCTTGTCCTCATTCCAATCGATATCCCCGACCGACCTGTCCTTTATGGCTTCATAGGCATGGTCCTGAACCAGTTTTCCGTCATCCTCCAGTTGGTCCGGAATCAACTTAACATTGTACTACCTAATGGCCTCCATAGGTAACCTAGAATATCTTTTCTTCCTCGCCTCAAGGTCATCTTTGATACTGACCCAATAGTCCTCCAAGTCATCTTTGTGCCTATACTCCCGGGTAGCCTTCCTCTGAGCCTCTCCAGTTATATCAAAATTCATTCTTTTCAAATGGAAGGAGAATCCATAAGCTGCCAATTCCTCCCCTGCAGTGTGAGCTGATTGGATAGAAGGGCATATCTCTCCTACACCAATCCCGAGAGGGAAGTCTCCTCCAAAGCCTGTCTTGTGCTTCTCCTTCTTCACCACCTCATCAAATTCACAGATCTGTCTTACAACCTCCAGCAGCACAATGTGGTCAGTGGGATACCGAGGCAACCTGTAAGGAGCAACTGGGCACCCATCAATTCTGAGGTAAGTGAACGTAGGGAACTGGATGAACCATGCTCCGTAGTTCTTGATTAGTCCTTTGGCTCACTGGATACCCAAGTTTCAACATCGTTATTCTGCGATGCGCCAAACAATGCTGGGTCTTCGGTGGGACCTTGTACCGATGCAACTGGATACACCACAAATTATATATCTGTCTAATTGTTCTCTTTATTTAGACCTTTAGTGAGATATACTACATATTTATGGTTATAGTGAAATCTCTTCTGCCCAAATACATTCCCTCAACTGCCCGCCAACTTCAAAGACCGATGCTCCTGCCTAGTGACAGCCTGGCCCTCGACTAATTTTAGCAGACTGGGCGGCTTGACCATCCTAACTTCTAATACCCTCAAGACTTCAATCCAAATGCATCCGCCAAGTGGATGACTATATAATTGGACTCAGCCCACTGCAGCTGCTTTGGGCAGTTCTCAACGATGGGATTTTTGGCTTCTAGTCACGAGTTAATTATCTACCAAGCCTGACTAGTCACCTCAGTAGGTCTCAAAGTCAATATTCAAGGCACACACTGAAGGAAGGTTCGGCATGCTGAAAGCTTGTGCAATAGAGGTCGGACTGAAGTTGGCCAAGACTCTCCCCTCGGTGCTGACCACTCTGTGCGTATCAAAATCGTATTGTCGGGCGCACTCCAAGATTAATTCATAACACTGCACTGCCGGAGGGAACCCTGCCACATGTACCAATCCGGAACTCATCATCCCCTGCCTCAGGGCTGACTGATCCTTCTCGGCCATTCTCTGTTTGAACTCCTCATACCGCCAAGCACCAACATTAGTATCTGATACCTCGGTCCACACAGAAGACACTTTGCTCTCAGGAAGCGGGTTCTTCATGTCCAATCGTAGTCGTTCTGTCTCAGAGATGGATGAAGCCCCTGCGCCACCCTTGGACTTTCCAGTAACCGCCTTGCTTGATTCAGCCTGCACATCAAAAATCGTCATTAGTATTCAATTATTGCTCATATTCCAATCCGAAAGGTTAGCACAAAATCATACAAATCATCAAAATCTATTGCTAAAAGCTAATCCTTTGAGATCCGGAGAAATCAGATAGTCCGGGAAAATCACGCAAACCGGGAAAATACCGTCGGGGTAGAATTTTGGAGAAATCCGACCCAGACGGATTCCTGCTGCCAGAGCATCATTAGTCAAATAAATCGTTAGTACAGATGAAAAATCAAAGGATAATCATTGAATTCACTTATTAGCAACAAGAAAGAAGCATCAAACAACCGTTCCCCTAATCCTATCACCGAAACATTTGAAAAGACACGATCAGACAGGAAATCCAGAAAAAACTGGATGGAACGAATTTTCGTGGATGATCTAAAATGCGCCGGAAATAACCTCAGTCCGCGGAACAAGTCCAAACTGGGAAAATCCGGAAGCGACGAAATTCCGCGATGACCTTGAAAACCCAAAAAATGACCAAACGCGAATCAAAACCCAAACGACCACGGGATTCACCTCTCCTAAGCTCGAATGATCCCAGAACCGACGACAATCAACAAAATTCAAAGCGCAAAGGACCCCAAAGTTCCAGAACTTGCAAAGGACAAATTCCCACATTAAAATGATGATGCCCTAAATCGAATAATCAAATCTCCGCCATTAAAACCAGAGCAAGCTTTAGGGTCTAAGTATCGGCTAAGGATTTACCTAAAGCACTTAAATCTTAGGGAAATCAACAGGATGCAAGGACAAAACCGTTCAAAACAAATGAAATGTTCGTTCTGGGTCCCAACACCGAAGACAAACCCCAACCTCGCATGATATGGCGGATTCCGCACTAAAAGAGCAAGCAATCAAGCCTAGAACTCCGTCTAAAGGATAGACATGCAACCACACGGACGGACAAACTCGCAGGACACGAGTGATAGGGTTTCATCATACAAACGGTTCAAACCCCGACTCTATAAATATGAAATTAAAATCAAGCAAGAGCCGACCCAAATCTAATAATACCCAATTGAAAACCTTCAATCACCATGCAAGCAAAACGGAAGGGTAATGACCACATACCATGGATCAAAGCGGAAGAAATTTGAGCTTGAGAAGGTGACTTTCACAGCAAACACGCCCAAGCAGCGAAAACACCAACACCGACACTCAAGCAATCCTCACGCGAACAAATTAGGATCAATTCTCAAAACTTAGATAGAAATTCGAAATCGCCAGGGCAAAACAAGGGAGCAATGAAGTTAGAATGGCACTGAAAATGCCCTAAATCCGCCCTTATACCCGTCTGAGCGAAGGTACCTCAACCATTAATGCATGAAAAAACATCTCTGACAAGTCCAGAAACTCGAGCCGCAAGCGGAATTTCGAAAAATCCCAGAATGCGCGGAAACACGGATTTTGCGGAAATGCAGAAACCGGGGAAATGAGGAAGGTCGGGATTTTGGCAGAATCTGAGAAAATCCGCCAGGACCTGAAAATCCCGCAGTAAGGCAAAAACCCGGAATCAGAGAATCCTGCTAGAAACGGACAAGGAACCAGGGTCCGGGAAAATCCACTAGAGTCAGAAAATCCCGGATCCAGGTGAAAACCCGGACCTGGCGAAAAACTCATTTTTAATTAATTCAAACCTCAAGGAAAGGTCAAAGCCAGCAAGACCGACATGTCAAGACCCTAAGATAATAAATCCAATAGAACCAAAGGTCAAAGACACCAAAAAGAGGGTCCCTACTCAAAGTGGGGCGTGTGTGAAAAAATTGCACAACAAATGGTGACTCTGCTGGGGAAATGCTCCTGAGCATTTCAATGACAAACTGGAATCAAGAACCCAGAACTCAGGGTTCCAACTCAGATACCCAGCCACCACCCTAAGTTAAAACAAAGAAACTCCCAGTCATTCAGACATTCCTATACCAGGGTCTAAGTGTGTGCACATGCATTTATTACCTACCCTCAGTTGCAAGAAGAACCAGACATGGTATGAACAGGCTACGTAAAGATTCTTACTCTAAAAGTAACCTAGATAGAGCCTCGCTGCCAGTCAGGCGTCCATAGCCCTGACGAGGTTATCGCTGTGGTCCTCTTGAACATAGCTCTACTGCCAGTCAGGTGTCTATAGGCCCGGTAGAGATATTCAGATTCCCCTGATAAGTTGAATTCAAACCTCATGATTTTTAATATATATATATATTTTTTCTTATTTTTTTTGTTGATGCTTCTTTTCTTTTACTCACTTCATTCAACCTGTGAACAGTGAAGTCCACACTCAGGGCTGAGAACCACAGTGGCACTAGAGCAGAAAAGGAATTTTCACCTGTCTAGACCTTATAAGGGCTTTTCACAACCTCAGGTATATTAAGGATTAAAGGTATAAGACCCCCAATATATTCATGTTCAGACTAACTAGAAACCCTTTGTCTCAACCTAAGGATAAATGACATAGGTTAAAGAATTCATACCATGGAATTCTGTAAAAATGAGCAAAGTTTGTAAGGGAAATACCAAGAACATTAGACCTGCTTTGCCACCATTACCATACAGATGCACCCCCAATCCCCAAAAGAGAAAGGACCAACAGCAAGAGCAATGCAAACCAAAACAAACAAACCAAAGCAAACCTACCCTAACCAAACAAAACCAGCAAAGCAAAAAGGGAAAACCTACTCTAACCAAAGCAAGCAAACAAACGAACAAAGCAACCTAAACTAACTATTTACAAAGCAAAGAGCTGAAAACAGCTCAAGACTGGAAATAATGTTTCAGATACTGCCCATTGACAGGCAGTGGTATGTCTTCTCCCGTGAGAGTCCTCAGACGGAAGACATTATCTCCCAGTATTTCGGCAATCTGATATGGGCCCAGCCACAATTTATCAAATTTTCCATGACTCCCTTTTTGATCATGAGGTTTATCCCAGCACAAGACAAGGTCAGAAATCCTAAAAGCCTTAACTTTTTCTCTCCTGTCAAACCACCTCTTGACTACCCCCTGGTGTTTGGCAAACTTTTCAAGGGCATTGTCTCATTTTTCCTCAAGGTTCAACAATTCTGTCAGCCTGGCCTCCCTTCTATCCCCTTCATCATAAAACTGATTTATAAACTGTAGAGTTGGGATCTTGAGTTGGATAGGGAAAACTGGCTCTAGACCATATACTAAATGATAAGGAGATGTACCAATGGAGGACTTAACTCTGGTACGATCTGCCCAAAGAGCAAACCTAAGCTGGGTGTGCCAGTCTTTTGGGTTCCTTTCTAACAGCTTTCAGATGACAGTCAACAGGTTCTTGTTAGAGGATTCAGCTAGACCATTCCCCTAGGGATAATAATTAGATGCAAACTTGACAACAATGCCATGATCAAAGGCCCAGTTTGAGAATCTCAAAGAGGCAAAGGCAGGACCATTATCAGAAACAACAGCAACAGGGCATCCAAACCGATTGAGAATGGTGGATTCTAAAAAATCAATTACTACCTCTGATGTGCACTGCCTACAAGCAAAAGCTTCAGTCCAACTCGTAAAATAATTAGTTATGGTGAGAATGTACATGTGTCCTACAGAGGATGGTGGATTGATGGGGCCTATGAAGTCCATACCCCATTGAGCAAAAGGTTTTACCTCAGTGATTGACTGAAGCGGAAGTGCTGCACACCTTTCTCTCGTTGTTGCAGTCTGACAAGTGTGACAGGTTCGTACATGTTGATGAACATCCTTGAACAACGTAGGCCAGTAATAGCCTACCCTCAAAATCTGATTTGCAGTAGCGATTGCAGAACCATGACCAGTATTATATTTCTCATGAAATTCATTCATTACCCTTTCAGCTTCCTGTTTCCCAAGACACCTCAAATAAATACCTTCATGATTTTTCTTGTACAGGACAACCCCTTTCAGCATGAAACCATCACTTTTCAACCTTAAGGCTCACCTCCGTACTACATTAAGGTGCGCTGGAGGTCGCTGATTCAGCAGATAATAGACTATATCATCATACCAGCCCTCTGGGGAAGCTTCTTCAACATTATAGTTATGAACAGACAATTCCGGGCCCATCTCTGCCATGGTCTGGGTGAGTCCTTGTCCTCTTACCAGCTTCATCGGCTAGATCTCAATGTCATACTCCTGAAGCATGGTCACCCATTTAGATCTGTACTCCCCTAACTCGTTCTGCATCAGCAGCAACTTAACGTCAGAATCGGGAACAATTGCAAACACCTTGTTTCTGAGGATATAATGCCTGAATTTCTTTACTGCTCGAACAAGGGCATATGCTTGCTTCTCCACACTTGGGTATTTCAACTTAGCATCCTTTAATGGTGCACTCATGAAAGCAATGGGATGCTCACTCCCCTTATCAGACTTTTGTGTCAGCATTCCAGCACACGAATGGTCGGAAGCAAAGGAATAGATGTAAAAAGGTTTATTATAGTCTGGACTCACTAAGACTGGAGCGTCAGAAATGACTCTCTTAATCTCTGCAAAGGCCTCCTTTGCTTCTGTAGTCCATTCAACCATGGCGTCTTGTTTCAACATGGCATTTAATGGCTTCACAATCTCAGCAAATCCAGTGATGAATTTTCTGACAAAGTTAATCTTACCAAAGAAGGACTTCATCTCTTTTTTGCTAGCAGGCGGCTGAATCTTATATATAGCCTCCACTCTTTCAGGATCTATAGCAATTCCTTTTTCTGATATGACATGTCCCAACAGCTTTCCTTCTGTTACCCCGAAGATACACTTCTTGGGATTTAAGGATATGCCAAATTCTCTACATTTTTGGAACACTTTGTGCAAATCTGAGATATGATCCCCTTTGTTCTTTGAGAAAACAGTCAGGTCGTCCATATAAATGATGATGCATTTCCCTATAATATCCTTAAAGGCGATGTCCATAGCCCTTTGGAATGTAGCTCCTGCATTAATAAGCCCAAATGGCATCCTCCTGTAGGCGAAGGTTCCCCACTTAGTTGTGAAAACTGTCTTGTGTCTGTCCTCATACTGGACCATCACTTGATTGTATCCCGAATAATCGTCTAGGAAGGACATCATCTGAGAACCGTTGACCACCTGAAGCACTTCATCCAAAGAGGGAACTGGATAATTATCTTTTTCTGATGATCTGTTTAGATTTCGAAAGTCAACACAAAGCCTAATTTCACCATTCTTTTTTCTTACTGGAACCAGATTAGCTACCCACGTTGAATGCCTGATGGGAAATATGATTCTAGCAGACAGCAATTTCTGAACTTCCTTCTATATGAGGGGTTCCAACAGTGCATTAATGGGTCTCTGTCTCTGTCTAAAAGGTTTAGCACCTGGCTTTAGGGGTATAGTATGAGTTATTATGGATGTGTCATAAGTCTTCAAGTCTTCATAACCCCACGCCACTATATCTAGAAAATCATGTAGGGCTCTGATTATACCCTGTCTTTTTTTAGGAGTATAGACTTTGCCAATGAAAATATTCTTAATATTGTCCTCAGTACCCACATTGTGAGGGTCACACTGTCCACTGACGGACTCCTTCCTGGAGTCTCGTTCTTGATCTCTGATCTTGTCCATATCGAAAATCTACTCCAACTATACCATTCCCTTGGGAATAGTGTTAGACTTTAGATTCAATACACCTAGATCCAATTCTGCTTCTTGAGGTTCTGTTTCATCAATGATCTGTGAAGCGAAAACATCTGTGTTCGTGATAAAATCAAGAATGTGTTTATCATCCTCAAACACCTGAAAATTAGTCACATTGTCTGGAACTGATGGCACAGGAGTCAATTCAACAGTAAACTTCTTCAATCCCGACAGGGATAGAGGCTGCAGAGTGCTAGCTGCTTGAGCCAGAGAATCAGCGGTTTGATTCCTCTTCCGTGGGATCAGTTGAATATTAAAGGCATCAAATCCCTCAATGAGGTCCCACACTCTATGCCTATAATTGGTCATTCTCCTATCATGACACACATACTGCTTTCGTACTTGTTTGACTACTAATTCTGAATCACCAAAAACTTGCAGAACCCTGACCCTTTTCTTGAGTGCCATAAGGAGACCATGAATTAAAGCTTCATACTCTGCTACATTATTAGTGCAATGAAATTGGAGCCTATGAGCTGCAAAGAAGTTCTTACCTTTTGGACTAATCAGTTCAAACCCAGCCCCAGCTCCCTGCTTGGACTTAGATCCATCAAACTTAAGAGTCCAATATTCTGCAGTGGTATTTCCCTTCATTCTGTCTTTTGATTTATCAATGTTAGAGGTTGGCTCAGTCACCACAGGTTCCTGGCTTTCACATTCTTCTTGAAGATTCTGCTCATCTGCCTTAACCGCTTGAGCTGGATTCATACATTTCTGCACTTGTTTTACTGCTGTCTGACACAGACAACACTCTAACTCTGAGTGAGAAGCATTGTGGACTCTACACCAATTGGGTAAGAGTAACTTCCTAAAGCTTGTCCTCCTTCCCAGGTGAGTCTGGTTCTCCATACATTGCCTGATGAACTCCTGGAAACTGTCCAATAAGCTGATCTGACTGTCCTCCAGTTCTTCTTCTTCAACTAATTCTGTCAGAACCTCAATGTGGCTGGACCCTGTCCCAACATCAGCCGGCATCGTATGCAACATCAACACCTCTTCCACATCTGATTCTTCATATTGACCCGATAGCAGGTAGTTTCCTATTCTAGCTTCTGATATAAGGACCTCTGCTGAAGTCTTTTGGTATTTCATTATCATGTACTTCATTCTAGGCTCCCTCTCAATTCTGATCTAATTAGGTACTCCTTTCCAGGGCAACCACATGTGAGAGTGGTCAGTAGACACATACCCATTCAGATCCTTGGTAAATCCCATCCTAGGATCAAACCGTATGCATCAGGAATATCAGCTACCTAAATGTTAATAACCTGTTGGATTCTTGGATCTGAAGCTATCTGCATATGGATCATGTTGAGTTCCCCTACCACACTCACTTCAGTTCTGTCCAACTGAGTGACCTTCTTCTGGGAATCAGCAGGTGTAATTCCTAGAGCCCTGCAAACTCCAAGAGGCATCACGTTGGTGGAAGCACCAGAATCTAACAAACAATTGTGAAGGTTCTTACTAAAGAGTCGGACTGAAATCAGAAATGGTGGAGTTTCTGTCTTTCCTTGAAACAAAGTGGGCTGAGTGTCTACTTGGGCCACTTGAGTCCTATCCTTTTCTTTTCCTTTATCTCCAGGAGGCAGGTTAGTCCGATTCTGGGTCTGATTTTGTGTGTTTACAGACTGAAAACGGGAAGTTTGGCTAACATGTTCACCAGAAGACTTATCCAATGACTCTGAACTTGCATCATAGGCTCCTAGGACAGCTTTCCTATTTGCAGGAAATCTTAACAACTCAAATGCAGAAAGGTTTACCTTTAGTTTCTTGAATTCCTCTGCAACATATGAAACCATCTGTTCCTCACTCATATCAGTAGAGATTTCCCTAGATGATTCCTCCACCTTATCCTTGCCAGCTTGGACAGCCTTTTCCTTCTGTGGGTCGGTTTGAGCCTCTCTCTCCTTTGAAAGATACTGCTTGGGAATGTGTGGATAAGATGGGTTGTTACTAGCATTAGGATCTGGAGGAGTACTGAAGTTGTTGGGAGGAATGGAAGTGGTGAAAGGTCCTCCAGACTGTGGACGTCTATGAGGCATATCCCTCAAGCCTTGCCTCTGAAACATCTGTACTTCTTCAACATAAGCTTCCTCCTGATCGAGGGGGCCATTGTCATTCATTGATTCTTCATTAAACAACTGAGCAACTTCATCCCCATTACAAATCTGATCTGTTTCTTCTTCCTGGGATTCAGGTTCTTCTGGTACATTTTCCTTGCTGGCTGGAAAAGGAGCATGGTTTAATACCAGCACAAAAGAATCGTAAGAGCTAGAAGGTACCATCTCCTGTCCACTCACATTGTTTTCTACCTCATACTAAAAAATAGAGGCGGCAGTTTGGAACTCTGGACATTCCAATTCTGAATGCTGACTTGTCTTGTGGAGCTTGCACCATCCCGATAGGGCTGCTTCGGCCAGATACACACCATTAGGAGGTTTGTCTTGACTGACTGGCTGATTTGCAGGTTGGTTAACGATCGGATTGGCAGGTTGATCCAGTGGGGTGGGAACTCCCCCATTGTTGGGCCTTGTATTCCAAGTTCTGTTCTGCCCTTGCGATGGCCTCTTATCAAATCCTGATCCACTTCCTTGGCCTCTATCAAAGTTTTTCCTCCTATCATTATTGAAACCTCTATCCTAATTATAACCCCTATCCTGATTATATCCCCTGTCATTATAGAATCCTCTGTCATTACGCTGCCCCCTGTCAAAATTCTGTCCTTGTGAAAACTCCCTGTTCTGATTAGATTGCATTCCCTTCTGAGCAGCTTGTAGTTGGCTATTCTGATTTTTTAAGTAAGTCACTTCTAAATTTAGCTTCTTTATTTGTTCAGCCATTTCATCAATCCTCTCCCTATTTGAATCTCGATAAGGAGGTTGACTTGGGTTACTTTGAGGAGGGATAGGCATTGTGGCAGATCCCAAAGACTGATGCAATACCTTAGAATTCTACAAGTAAGCAGGGAAGCCATTCGGTTGGGACTGGTACATAGGCTGATTAACTTGTTGTTGAGGGAAGTTTGCCACAGGAGAAATCTGGTTCATGGGGTGACCAGGGTGTGGTACCATAGGTAATTGGGGGACTGGATTCATGATTGGGGTATGATTGGTGAGAGCCTGATTCACTGCCTGAATCTGGTTGGGATGTGCAACCGGTCCCAGGGAAGGTAATGGCCCAGTCAAGTGCTGTCTCAAATCTGTACTAAGCTTGACAGCTTCCGTATAAGCATCAGTCAGGGTACCCAGAGGGTTGGGTCTCCACTTCAAAAAGGTTGCTGTTAGGCTATCCAGAGCTTCATAATAGACTCCCAGGGCTGTATCATCATCTAAAACATATGGGTCTTGAAGTCTGGTAAAGGCACGATGGAACCTGTTATTGAAACTGGCTATGGGTTCATTAACTTCTCTCTTGACCTTGATGAATTGCAAGTATAGCTCGTTGGCACTGATGGGTATTCGAAACTTCTACAAAAAGGCCTTTTCAAGGTCACTCCAATTTAGAATCGAACCAGCAGGGAGATGGTTGTACCAGTAAAAGGATTCTTCTCCTAGTGAATAAGGGAACAACCTACAAGCAACATCTTCATGGACAATCCCTCGATCTTTGAGACAAGTTTGAAAAATCCTTATGTGTTCTTCCGTGGTCCTATTTGGGTCATTAACATGGAATTTTGAACAGAAATGCTCAGGGTTTTTGGGCATTACATTGTAAGCCTGGAAGAACAATGGTGATGGATTATTAGCGAGGAAAGCCATGGGTAAGAGTGGGGGTGGCGGTGGTGGTTGATTATTAGCAGGCTGAGGTTGTCGAACAGGAACGGCCTCAGGAATGGGTATAGCCTCACCCTTAGGATGTGAAGATATGGACGATGTTGGTGAGGGGATGGGTGATGATGATTCTCCCCTTTCTTGGGTCCTTCTTGACCTAGAGGGGAATTGTAGTTCCTCTAGATCTTCTTCTTTGGTGGTAGATCTGGTATTTCTCCTATATCTCTCTGGGGAGATGGCGTTCAAGAAACGATCCAGTGTGCTCATTCAGGCCCTCCTTCTAGCGCCAATCTGTTGTTGCTATGCAGAAAACACCATCAACAGCCGCCATCTTGAGCAATTAACCCCTCAATGAGGTTATTGACTGCATCACTATTTGGTGCATTGATACTTTGCCAAAGTATACTATGTTCATGCAGAATGTCTTCACCGTGTGTGATCTAACACTGTAATTCTCCTTTGCTTCTCACTACCTCATCAAGCAACACTGACATGGTTGTAAGTTGATTCATCTTATAGCCATCTGTCTCTCCATTGAAAACACCATGAATGAGTGCTTGGAGCTCTGACTGAACGTCAACAAGCTCAACATACATACCACCCTTAATATGATATCGACACAGTATACAAGATACAATTTTTTTCACATATCAGAGTGCACTAGTGACGAGCTCTCTACTCTCAGCCAATTTTGATGCTATCTTTTCTACTATCTTTGTCTTAAAGACCAATTGTGTCTTCCAAGTGTAGATTGCCTCTTTGTCTTCTGCATCTGTGACTGATTCATATGCCATTCTTAGGTGAGCAATCATGATCTCATCCCTGGGTTTGTGAATAGCCAAGTGCCGCTCCTCATCTTGGAGACATAGACGGAGTTTGCGTGCAATATACCGCAATTGATATAGCTCTATGAGTACAAGGTGACC
Organism: Sequoia sempervirens; assembly: GCA_007258455.2. NCBI lineage: Eukaryota > Viridiplantae > Streptophyta > Pinopsida > Cupressales > Cupressaceae > Sequoia > Sequoia sempervirens. The sequence goes on along the minus strand of VDFB02086081.1, from coordinate 132,112,818 downwards.
TCTAGTAATGAACTCCTCTTCCCAATCCTCCAAACGCTTGCCATATGTAACCAAGTGATTAAGCTAGCCATGTTTTTCTAGTGGCTCTAGCATCGGTGAGAGTATGGCGATGACATTATCTGATCTCTGTACAAGGCTAGAAATGTATTGACAAAGTTGTTGGATTTCAACCTTGAGGGCTGCCTTGTCTTCTCCATCTTTGATTATTCTATCCCTTGCACTATTTGTAGCAACCTTCAAGAGCTCCATCTCTGTCTAGCATGCACTTCCACCAAGGTTGAATGTGATGACCTTGAAGTCTTCAACTTCTATATCATTTAAGTTCTTGTTCTTAGGAGGTACAATTGTCTCAATGATGATTTCTTTGGCGGTGTTTCTCTCCATGTGAACCTGCTTTTTGATCCTTTTATCTGGCACCTCTTCCTGATCATGATCAAAATCATAATGATCTAGAACATAAGAAGGCTGCCTCCTCTTTCTTCCTAGCTAACTCTCAATCCATGACGTGTCTCGACTGATTCCACTGGAAGGATCCATGCTAGCCATAGGAATTTTCGATGAGTGAGAGTGTGTAGAAGTCTCACTAGGTGGTGGCAATTAAATGTCTAAATAAATATGAATTGGCATTGGATGTTGTGGTGATGATGTATTTGATGGCACTAGATACTGTGGTGGTGGAGGTGATGATGCTGGAAGATAAACCTCGAGCTCTGGAAAACACCGAATTGTCTCTCTGGCTGGCTCCACGTGTGCTTCAGTAGCTAGTGTCTTCCCTTTTGTTAGAAGGGACTTTATTATTCTTAGGAGGATTACTCTTCTTCTACTTGGGTTTTGACGAGGAAGGTAGTGAAATGTCCACTGACATCGGCTCTTCTCTAGGCATAACTTCCTTCCTGTTCCTTTTGATCTCGAGAAAGAGTATGTTGTTTTGGATAACTCTACTTGATCTCTCCTTCACTGATGGATGTTGTTTGGCATACCAATCTACAGTCGGTAGTGGTTGTATATCAACCTATTATCTGAAAAATTAATTGTATCTCCTTCATCATCTAACAAACCTCTCACATCTTCCTCCAAGAAGATAGAAATCTACGAGAGAGAGAACTTGCTATAGCTGCATCTGCACACCTCAAAGTCATCTTCGTAATTCACTCAATAATCCTCCATCAAAGGCTTATGGTATGGGCGATCGCCAAGGCATGCTGAGTAATGACCCCATGGATCATAGGTGTGTGCTTTGAGAAGGTACTTGAGATGATACCTTTCTAACTCCTATCCTACAACTTTGGAATCAGTTGTGGTTCTACACCAATAGATTCCCATTTGTATCAAAAAGTTGGCAGTTCGTCTATTTTTGTGACGCAAACATTGATGAACAACAGATAGTTACCTCAGGAATTCCATGAAGACTGTCTTATCTGAAGGGTAACATGGAAGCATGGTTGGAATTCCTGTGAATCCGTAGATGTGGATGTAGGTGTATGTAGGGAATTGAATGTACCAATCTGCCCAATCCACCATTGCTGCTCTACCAACCGTTGAGATACGAACATGTAACCCCCAATCCAGGTCTCTCACTGTGTATGTAAAGGAAGCCTCATGCACACGCTTGAAATGTCATTCAACTTTTGTGAACTCAAGTTGATCATAATACTGGTAGAATTTTTGTACACTAAGTATGCCCACCGTGTTCAATCCTCTGAACCAACCTTGATGTGCGATCAAGTACACGAGATAAGAACACATGTGAAATTGATGGGTGACTAGGAAATCAGTGATTTGCTCATGGAGAACATCGCTGATGAGAGATGCCCAGTCATAATGCTCACACCTAGAAATGATCTGACCTATGATGTAGTACATCCAAGGATAGAATCTGTTTGCATTTGCATGACCTGAGACGCGATTACATCAAGAAGTGTTATCAAAATCACATACTCATCTTTGTACTCACCGTGACCCACATTGCTCGGGAACTTGTTCTTCTTTTCTTTCAACCACCTTTCTGCCATCTTGTTTTGACATTTTTCAATATCAACATTGAATGCCTTCTCATAGTGGTCCATTGTGATGACTAGACTATTCGAATGTTGAGGTATACCAAAACACCTTTCGATGTCCAAGGGCTTGAGACTGCATATCACACACCCATCTATTGACTATATCTCATGAGTAGTTGAATTGTAATCCTTGACACAAGACATTACGAACTCAATGCAATGTACGAAGATAGGAATAGAGGCGGCTTCTAACAACCCAGAATCTTAAATGTTTTAGAGTACTGAATCTTTTATCTTCACTGGATCCAAGATTGCTTCTGGAAGCACCTTATGTAGATTCATATCAACTGTTCTGATGAAGTCATGAGTCAAGACTGAGTTAGCTCATGCTATGTGAATTGCATTTTTAAAAACTCGCTTATTGACTATGAACACGACTATATTCTGGCAACTTTTCTAAAAAGCTAAAAATAGCCTGCTGAGGCTAAAAATAGCCTGTCAAAGGGTGATTTTCACGAATTTTTTTGAGATATAGGTTTTTTCCAGAAAAAGATTCTAAGACAACCTAGAATGTCAGAAATGTGAAAATATGACTTTTTCTTGACCATGCAAAGGAATTTCGATTAAGAAAATTAGAGCTTCGAGAACGAATGCTCTGGAATAAATTTTCCCTAAAATTCTAGCACATGGGTCTTCTTGAAAAAGCTATTCTGAATCGATCTAGATGATTTGTTTTGCCAAAATTTTCCTATTTCTCAAACATATAAATGAATTCAGGATGAGAAAATGGAAGAACTTGGAAAAGAAAGACATTTTTTTGGTGTTTTCTTTTGCCAAAATCGCCACTCTGCCTTCAGTTTTGCTGATAAATTTGGATTCAAACCTACAAATGAAAATTATTTGATGTTTTTCCAACTGCCTACTGAAGAAAATTGCCCAATTCTGGAGAAATTCACCTCTACTGATGTTTGAATGATTTAAATAAGGCGCTATTGTGATTAAATAGAGCAAAAATCATCCCATTATAACTTGACTGCAAGATCAAAACCTTGATTGAGAATAAAGTGTTCTAATTGGACCCCTTCTAGTTGATTTGCCATTGACTTGGAGTTCTGAATTAAAATAATAATAAAATATTCATCCAGCATGAAAAAGGTGCCAATAATGAATTATTGAGAAAAATTGCCATTTAATGTCTTAGCATGCAAAATAAATATTAAAAATTATTTTAATTCAGTTGACAACAAAGCATAGCATTTGGATGCACTCGAAAAACTTCACTAATTCCAGAAAGTCCTTATTTGACCCTCTAGGCATCCATTTGCAAGAGTTATTAACTTTTTTTGCTAACTTCCTATTTTATTGTTGATTGCAAAGTTATAGCTGCCCCTATTCAGCTCTGATTTCTAGGTGACTGAGTGATGTTGTGACCGAGCTGAGATATCCACTGCAAAGCCTAAAGATCAGAGATAAAATGTTTGTTGGGAGCTGGAACTGCTAAAATCAATGTTTGACACCTCAAAAAATTAGGCGTCCATTTGCAAGAGTTATTAACTTTTTTTGCTAACTTCCTATTTTATTGTTGACTGCAAAGTTATAGTTGCCCCTGTTCAGCTCTAATTTCTAGGTGACTGAGCGATGTTGTGACCGAGCTGACTGCAAAGCCTAAAGATCATAGATAAAATGTTTGTTGGGAGCCGGAACTGCTAAAATCAATGTTTGACACCTCAAAAATTTAGGCGCCTTTGATTAAATTGATGCATGATACCAGACAACCATTTTCTCCATTTTTTCATTTCACGCTTCGAACTGCCATAACCGATGAATGGTGAGTCCTGCTGACTGAAGGATAGGTTCATTGTGTGACTAGAATAATTTCACATCCAACGACTATATGTAAGGCATTTGAAAGCTACATTAAGGATGCCAAAAACAAGGGTGCCCCTAGCCTGAAAAGGCATTTTCACTATTTTGACAAAAGTGAAACTTTCATCCATATGTCATACTTTGACCCCTGACATCCGGAGGTAGAGTGCTATGATTAGTACAATGACAGTCTCTCTGTGTAGCTAGAAGCATCGAGAAGAGATGTCTCTGGATGTGATGAAGTGAGAAGACTGCTTCTAAGACCTCAAAAATACAGGTGTGTTTTCTTAGGAAACTGACCATACGATAGTCATTTTTTTGGTTGCCTGATTCCTTCAGTGACTTCCACTACTCCTTCATTCACGAGCGACTGGAAAATTGTGCGGATTGATGGCTAGATTCGATGGATAGCTAGGAGGACTGCACACAAATCTCATGAAGACTGCGACTACAAATAACCTCATCTGATAAGCCAAAAAGCTAGGTGCCCCTGGCCTTTAGGCGCACTTGAATATTTGTCAACATTTTTCAAGCTCTATTTTATGTGCTCGGTGGAACCTCCGCTACGATCACTTAGCTTGTCAGATCATCTCACATGTTAGCGAGTTGTGTGAGAAGACTAGATTAGAAAAGATCTTCAGGAAACAACATTGGTAGATTCATTTGTTTGAAAACTCAAAAGCAAGGGTGCCCCTGGGCTACAAGCACACCAGAATTGTGATTTCGACAACCTTTTTGATGTGTACTCTCTTTGTAACTTCAACTTCTGACTGTATTTGCTGGAGTTTTGCAACTCAGATGACTTCACATGTTAGCTTGTCTTGAAGCTGGGCTAATTATGAAGATATTGAATCCATCTACAAGCGAAAATAGGCACATTTGACAGCTCAAAAAGCTAGGTGCCCCTAAGCTATAGGCACACCGAAATGTTTTTAGCTTAAATTTTGTTTGTTTTGCACCCCTCAAACACTGTTCTGGCCACCAAAATGACCTTGTAGGAGTAAAATCTTGTCATGAAGTACTTGTCCATCATGAAATATCCTGCTTTGCATCCTAGGTTCAGATTCTGACCTCCAGGTATTGAACAATTGTTGTTGACGACTGACATGACATTGACCAAAGTCCATTCTTGATTTTCCCAAAAACTATATTTTGACATCATATTAGTAAGGTTTAGACTCTTTTTAGAAAAATGCCTTAATGAAGCAAAAAAATTGGTTTGGGTAAAACACATACAAACACTAGACTAAGACAAGTCTCTATACTAAAATGCAACATCTGAAACTCTTTGCAACTTACCACATAACACTTTGTTGATTACCAATTTGTGATCAAACACTTATAACATGAATTGAAAACACCACTAGTCTAGAAATTTTTTGGAGATGAATAACACTCCAAAGTTCAAACATCCTCCCACTTAATTTTTACTATAAAAGAGTTTGCAATACACATCAAGAAGATGACTCCACATCGAGAAGAGTTTGTAGTTCACATAGCATTAGTCTAGGAAATTTTTGGAGATGAATAACACTCCAAAGTTCAAACATTCTCCTGTTTAATATTTACTATAGAAGAGTTTGCAGTACACATTGGGAAGATAACTCATGCATGGGAAGGGGATAAATCCATTGCATCCTCACACCACAAAAACTTAGCAATACTTATAAGGTTTGTCAAAAAATTAATTGTATCTAATGTCCCTACTTAAGAAATTCCTAATTTTAGGCTTGCAATACAATATCAATCACTAAAAATTGATATTAGTAATAACAAGTATCAAATTTATGATAATATTCAAATATGTACGTAACACATTATAATATTGAGACCAATAAATCATAGCCAAAACATCATAAAATTTAGATCAATAGTTCATAGCATCATTAATATTTGAATCAACAAATCTTAGCATATTCCTTATAGCAAATCACCTCATGATTTTTTTGGAAATGCTTGCAAATGACAATCTCAAGGTTGGTCATCCTTGTATTGTGAGAGCATGGAAGGTGGGCTTCCCTTCCATCCCTAAGTCCACCTTGGAGGTTGGCCATCCTCCTTGTTCAAGCCCAATAGCATGGAAGGCCAATCTTCCATTCCACCTCCTGGCCCACGAGAATGGAAGGTTGGCCATCCAATCCATCTTGGGGTGGTGTGTACTTGATAAGAGCAGGAAGGTTGGTCTTCTTTCATCTCTCATGAATTTGGAAGGTTGAATTTCCTTCCTATTTGCAAGAAACTTCACAAATTCAAGATATGATTCCTCAAGGAATTTGCTAGAATATTTCTAAATAAATACCTCTTAATGAAATGGAAAATTTACTCTTAAATGGCTGCCACCAATTATATTTCAAAATATTACCAATGGTTGTTCTCAATCTCTATTCCAAAGAGATGTCTTATACTTCTTATACTTATTTTTCCTTTTTTCAACTTGATTGATATTTGAATGTGTGCTACTTGGATGAATTAATGATTGAATGTTTTGATGATTGAATGATTGATGCTTGAATGATTTGATGATTGAATGATTGGATGCTTGAATGATTTGACAATTGAATGATTTGATGATTGAATGTGTTCACTCACTTATTCTATTTTGAAAGATTTACAAATAAATGGAAATAATAAAACTATAGCACATGATATAAATTATTTTCAATAGTTCATGAAAGATATAGCTTTATTATCAATTCTCAATATGCAATACATACAGAAATATGATAATATGTGGTCCCTGACTATGAACAATGTTGGTTTTTCAATTCACACCTCTGGAACGTAGATTGGAAATGGACAACTATGCACAGTTAGATTGGTCTTCAAATTTGGAGGGGAAGCTCCCTCTTTGCTGATTATGTGTAAAAATAAATGTTAAACTACTTTCCAATCTTTTTATTCTCAGCTTGAGAGCACAAGGTTATAATACTCTTTACATCGTAGCTGAGGTTTTCTATGGTTTCATAAACTTTCAACTATAACTAAGCCTAAATAATAACGCTTCTAACTTCTCAAGTAAATTTAGAGCAAGAGAGTTAGAAGTAAACAAGGAATGATTGATAAACACATAAACTTAAATAAACTTGCTTTCAAAATACCCTCAAAGACTCATTGTACTTTTGAGATGTATGCTAAAATAAAGATTATGCAAGTTAAACATATAAGACAATAACACTGAAAGATTTTGAGATTGTGGATCAAAGCAAGGTAGGAATAAGATTTATTTCCTCAAATTCCAACAGTAAGAACACATTTAGGACAACAGATTGTAGCAGAAGTAGGCATACAATATACGATCAAACCAAATTACACTTGACAAAGCAAACATATACTGAATAGCAAACTTGTAGGAAAAATAGGCACAACAATTTTGTTATAGCAACAATGGTTAAGAAAATAATGAGCAAGACCACTCTTATTTATACACAAAAGAGTAGGAAACCCTAAAATCTCCTTGTTTCTAACAATTAGTCTTGCCAACATGCAAGCTTTATTTCTAAGTCTAAACAAAAGTAAACTAATAGTTAACTAGAATGCTAACATTAATTAATTGATCTAACACTAAAGAAAGCTCCAATTATACAATAGATATCTCCAAAGAATAGATATGCATGAAAAGAGGACAACGAGTTAAACTCAGAAAAGACATCAAGTTAACTACTATTTTAAATTCTATCCTTGGAAAATGTTGCATGCCTCAATTGGAAGTTCACTCATCAACAACTTGAGCAATCATATCCTCTAGAAAGTTGTTAACTACCTCTTTGTCAGGAACATTGATACTCTTCAGAACAATGTACTGTCTTTGTAACATCTCTTCACCATCTGCTATCAGATTTAGAGTGCATATGAGATTGGACATGAGGGTTGAAGAATCCTATTGCTACAAATTTTGGAGCTGAGTGGGTTATTACCTTAGGGGGTGTTGGATTGAAGGTTTATTGCTGCTTAAACCCTTGGTCAACTGGTATTTATTCCTATAATGGTGCACTAGCATTCTAAGATAACAAATAATCAAATTGTGAGAGGTATTGAAGGGCGTGGGGTTGTATATGAAGTGTTGTTGTTTCTTGAGTTAGCGCTGCCACTTTGCTAAGTTGTGAGCCTGTGGAGAGGTGTTGTGAGGTTCTTGGAGGGGTGTGGGCTCCTCCTAGTCTACAATAAATATTATTCTTCCAGATTTGGGTTTGTAAAAGGGAACTTCTATAGCTTTTGGGTGTGAGACTGTCTTGAGCCATGGAAATTAGAAGTTGGAAGCTTGTGTGAAAGCGTGGAATCCTTGGTGCATACTACCTAGTTTGGAGTAGTTGTGAGTCAAGAGGGATGTCATGAGTACCTATTGAATGTGACTAGGTATCGTTGGGTGCTAAGGAACCTGCCAACTGTAAGGTTTAATGTGGTTTGTTGTTGTTGCATATATCACTATCTTTCACTCTTAGTGGGAGCTTGTTGTTGGGTGTATACTTTTGGTGGGTGGAATGTCCTCTCCTTAGCCAACTTTAGTGTTATGATGGATTAGCCTATCAACGGGTCCGTGTAGGCTAATGTTGGTGTTCAGAGGCCTTGTTTGAGAGTTATTTTCTCCAGAGTTTGGTGGTATTCAGGAATGACCTTCTTGATGTGTTTTAGGTTCCATTTTCACTCACTTACTATTTTTAATAAGTATCTTGGACATTTGGGGTCCAACCTTACTATTTATAGTAAGCCATCCAAATGAGCAGTATGAGCAGTGGGTTACCCCATGTTTTTGGCAGAATAAATTAATGTTGAGTTTTAGTGGGGTTATGATATATTAATTATTATTAAAAGTGATTAATTTAATAATAATTAAATTATAAAGTGGATATAGGGTAGTAGATCCTACTCAAGGCATCCATTCTTTATCCCTTGTTTCCAAGACAAAAGGTTCTCTAAAGTTATCCTAATAAAAATGATGTTTAAAAGACAACATGATTAACCCCCCTATAAATGGAACTTTATCTCAATTCATGATTACAAAGCATGTATAATCCCCAAATAATGAATGAAAAAAGCATAAAAAGAGACTTATCTTTCACATGCAGTGACATGAAAACACATGAATGAAACATGCAAGTTCATGCAAAATAAATCTGCACGTTGTAGCAAGGAATGAGCCTGATTTGCAATCATAAAGCTCCAATTGATAAATTCACGCCTATGAGTAAAAATTATGTTTAAAATAAAACATGATTAACCCCCTTGTAAATAGAACTTTATCTCAATTCGTGATTACAAAGCATGTATAATCCCCCAATAATGAATGCAAAAAGCATAAAAAGGAGACTTATCTTTCGCATGCAGTGACATGCAAACACATGAATGAAACATGTAAGTCCATGCAAAATAAATCTGCACGTTGTAGCAAGGAATGAGCCTGATCTGCAATCATAAACCTCCAATTGATAAATTCATGCCTGTGAGTAAAAATGATGTTTAAAAGACAACATGATTAACCCCCCTATAAATGGAACTTTATCTCAATTCATGATTACAAAGCATGTATAATCCCCCAATAATGAATGCAAAAAGCATAAAAAGAGACTTATCTTTCACATGTAGTGACATGCAAACACATGAACGAAACATGCAAGTTCATGCAAAATAAATCTACACGTTGTAGCAAGGAATGAGCCTGATCTGCAATCATAAACCTCCAATTGATAAATTCACGCCTATGAGGATACCTGTTGGGTATGATACAAATGAAGATGCTGGTAGTCATTGCATGGGTAGAGGGCACTCCTGTTGCTTGGTCAAACACCCATGCCCAACTTCCTTCTGCATTGTATATATTATCCTCTATGCAAGTTGAGCCAATAATGGATGGCTATGTGTGGAGGACAATAGGTTGGAAGAAGTAGACGACTGAAATTGAAGCCAACAATTTTCAATGCTTCAAAGCTTGGTGGGTGCGAGATTAGGGGCCTGTTGTGTTGCTTCTCAGGTTTGGGCACTCAAAAGAGAGCTTTGTTGAGGACAAAAACAATTTTATGCAAAAGAAAACTGAATGGGAAAATAATTCACACGTAGCACAGTAAATCTTGCACACCTCAGAGGAGTCTTCACGCACAACATGGAAGAGTCTTCATGCATAGAATGGAATGCTCCACATTCTTGATCAAAGATAAGTCATGATAGGTTTCAATGCTAGTGCTAATAACATCCAATGCACCAAAGCTGGGAGCAAAGAAACCTACACAACAAATACCTTGATCGGGGGTCTTCATGCCATATGCAGGCTTTTAAATTGCTGCCAACCTCACTTATTTTCCATTGTCCATTCACTTATTCACTACTTTCAATTGAATCGGCATGCCAATTGCAAATTACCACAACTCAAAGCATCCCACAAATAGGTGGATAGGTCGTAGCTTGTAAAGAACAAGTTCGCAACTTGCAACAAAAAATTGTGATCTACAAAAATAAAATCATGGCCTACAAAATATGACTCGGCCTGGCAGAGGAGTCCAAATGCCTTCATAGAGGTCAATCGTTTCCTGCTAGATTGAAACTCCACCTCTCCCGAAAGTAAATGCAGGTCTGAGAACAATGAACATGCAAATTGGCCATGACCTGGGAACATGCAAATCGTGACATTAAGTTGGAACAACCTATAAATTGGGTACGACTTGCATAATACACAAGGGTTTGCAAAAATTCACCACCTTTGGCTTGCAACTATCTCCATCAAGGCTTTGATACCATGTAGAATTTTGTAGATCAGAGAGATAATTAACAAGCATACAAAATGCATAAGCTTGACTTCATTCTCATTCACTATGTAAATTTACAAATATATAAACAACCACAGAAATACAAAATTGTGGTGAAAGCAGACTTAACTGTAGTTTGCTCCTACGATGATAAGAGGCGGTGTTGTAACAACAGTTTGTTGAAACACAAAATGAAACTAATGGTGGTGGCTTAGTTAGCTTATCATGTCAATCAAAATTGACGCTAACACTCTCATCGTCATTTGTCTTTTGTTTTGTTCAAAAGGATTTTTTGTTTTCATTTTTTATGTCCATCGCCCCATTGTAAGCCTTGATGTATGATGATGGAGGTACCACCTTTATTTTCTTGCATAGTGAGAGAATTAGTCCTTCGATGAGCCAACACTTCTTTAGTTCGTCTACCAGTTGGTTTTCTAAATTTATCAACAATTCCTTGAGCCTACGATTGTAAGCTTATGTGTTCTCTTGCTTCCCTTGTTTGGTGTTATAAATCTTGACAACAATCTCATTTCCATCTCATAATAATTTGACTTCTACCTCAAATTCTTTTGTCAGTGCATCCCATGAGGTTGTGTTTTCTGTTGCCAGTTCAGTGAACCAATCTATTGCTATACCTCATAGCATTATTGGGAATGCTCTCCACCAATAATCTTTGTCTTCTTGGTTGCTCACTATCCATATAGTTTTGTAGGTTTTGCAATGTCTAATTGGATCATCTGACCCATTCTCCATAAATTTTGGCAATTTCTAAATTTCCACACTCGGAATGGCTGGTGGAGTCACCATCTTCCTTCCTTGATGTTCTCTTTGTGTGTTGGACCTGTTTGTACTATTTCGCTTGGTTAGTTTCGATTCCTATCTTGCACTCATGGCCACGTATGAGTCCTCCACTCATCCACTTTCAACATCCTCTGCACTTTGGGTATCTTGGGATCATTCTTGTACTCCCTCTATTCGGGGGTCTTTGGTTCAAATCATCCAATTCTTGGCTCTTCTCTAGAGATGGATAGATCTTGGATGTGACATATGTTATTTTCAATTTCTTCAATTAATTCATTTTTAGGGTTTCTTTCTTCTTCATTGTTCGATGTTGTCTCTACGGATAGTTTTCTTGCTTGGTCGGCAAGGTCTTCGTCTATTTCTTCAACAATTCTTCTTAATCCCCTTCATCATTCCTCTTGTTCTTTTACTCTAAAGGATCTTTATACCCATTCTTTTGATGATTCCTGACCGCTTGGAATTCGGTTCCTATCTTTGTTCTGTCGTACAAGCATTAATTTTTGAGAGTACGCCTTCGATTGGTGTCATGTTCTTCCTCCTCCTGTTTGTTTCGTTCTTCATATCATTGTAGTATTTGTTTTCTTTTTTGTTCTTTGTCTTTTTTAGTGTGAAGATCTTGGAGTATGATGTAGTCACGTGCTATCAATCTCAATAGTTTGTCAAGAAGATGATCCACCTCTAGGTTGACAGTTAGATTGTCCCAAATGGTTGCCTGAGGGATATCTCTCTTGAGAGCTTCCCTCCGTATGTGTTCCTTTAGTGAGATGTTCCACAGGTTTATTAAGTCTTCAGTCAACGCGTCTTCTCTTTATTCATTTGCTTGTATCGATTCTTTGGCTGGCTGACCCATTAGAATGCCATGCTTCTTGTCTATGTTTTGATCGCCAAAGTTCGTATCAGCAACAATGCCAAATGTTTACTCACTTATTCTACTTTGATAGATCTATAGAGTAAATGGAAACAATAGAACTACAAAACATGATATAAATTATTTGCAACAATTCATGGAAGATATAGCTTTATTACCAATTCTTGGATATGCAATATGTACAAGAATATCATAACATTTGGTCCCCAACAATGAACAAGTACATATATATATATAGCAGACCATTGTTGGTTAAGGCTACCAACCCCTGGTAACTACCAATTGACACTAACAATTGGTCAGGGACTATGTAATGACACCCCCCTTATTATTTTTTGAAAATATTTTTCCGTTGTTGGTTAAGGCTACCAACCCCTGGTAACTACCAATTGACACTAACATCCAGTTGGGGACTATGTAATGACACCCCCCTTATTATTTTTTGAAAAAATCTGTTGTCCAAATAAGTTTTGCAATTATTTCCAACAAGGAAACACCAAAGACTATCAACACTATCACAACTCTCTTATGATTAACAAAAAATAACATGCTGACACAACATTTGATGTATTGGCATATATATTAGCATTAATTGGTTCATAATAAATTGGGTGATCACACTTCATCATTCAAAACTCATCACATAATTGACCAAGTATGAAACATGGTGGATAAATACCTCAATACAAAGTTATCAGAAGGTTACAAACTTACTGTAGCTTGTTAAAGGGAAAATTTGTCCACAACAACACCAAGTTCCAACACACCTAGCATAGGAGACTTGTATACGTCCATGGTATACTAAAGGAGAGCACCAATATCACCCATCACAAGGAATTAGCTCAGGAACATTGTAACTAAGGTTTGTAATTTATAAACTGTGTATTACAAGGCTACCTTGAAGTTATGACAGTCAACCATACACCAACCAACACTCAGGGATTGACTTCATGTGTGTAATGAGCCAACCCAAATTTATTTCAATTTTGAATGAACACACCAACACAAGAAGCACCCGTTAAGGTTAGGTCAAACCAAAACCAGCAATTGGGAAGTAACTCTTTTCCAAGAATGTGCACTCAATCTCAAGATGAGAATGAAGTTGTCATATGGTAAGAGGGTCGTCAATAGCAACTGGAAAGAATTACAATGTTGAAAGTGAGCTCAACGCCAAGAATGTGCTCTCCAACCCAAGGCGGGAATGGTACTACTATATGGAAGAGGTAATAAGAAAAGAAATAAAATGTTGCAAAGTAAACTTGACACCAAGCATGTGCACTCCAAACCCAAGGTGGGAATGATGCTATCATATGGTGGAGAATCTATTAAACACTGCAGTGCTGAAAGTAACTCAATCATCAAGCATGTGCACTCCAAGCCTGAGATGAGCAAGGCACTATCATATGATGAATGAGGATATAATGAAAGTACAATGAATATTGAGTGAGGGCTAGTCTCTTCCACAACTGTGGGAATTATATATGAACTTAGCAAAGAAAGAAGTAGTTGATAGTACTACTGTTCAACTTTCCAATGAAATAGAAATGCCTACCAAGAACATAGAATTAGAGTATATCAAAGCTGCAATGATTTATAATGTCTCTCCAATGCTCAGCCAAACCCCAAGACTCAAATCCAACTCCTAAGACAAAATCTTACAATCTAATATGACTGAACAATGACTGAAAATGCATAACCAACAACACTGTAACTCACTAAAATGCTCCTAACTCTCTCTAGACTTGTCCAAATGACATGAAATCTAATGCAAATGAACACTATGAAGATGGCAACTAGATTCTAATCAGAAAATAACTCTAAAAGCTTGTTAATTTTTTTTCTAAACATTTTCCAGGTAGAATAGAATGGTACAGCCTCAAGAGGGGTGATTTTCACTGGATAAAATCATAATCTTCATTGAAAAATTTACAAACTAGCACAAATGATCGTCCCTAGCAAAGAAATATATTGGTGAAATGCCCAGAACAATTTTGTTTTTATTTCATGAAATATGAGTAAAACTACAATCATCTATGCTAAACCAACAACTCCAAAATGTGACTGAAATGCAAGAACTCTACTACAATATGCAAGAAACTCAACTACAATGTGCAATAAACTCAAGTACAAATAATATCTCAACTAGTTGTTATCTTTCAAGCAACAAGTCGAGCCCAAGCTAGGAGGTATGCATTCCTTGAAGCAATCTCTTACCATTCTGGCAACATAACATTGTAAATTTCATGGATGAACAAAATGAAGAACCAAGGCCTCCTTTTATAACTTTGTGTGGAGTCTCCAACAAATTCTAGGAAGTGGCACCCAAGCACAAGAAGACAAACAAATTTAAATTTGAGTTGACCATTATCCCTCCAAGGTTGGCATCGCTTCCTTCAAGAAATAAATATTTCCTTTTAAAATAAAATCCTCCTCAAAGTTGGCATCACTTTTCTCCAAGCTCAAATTCCAACCTTAGAAATATCAAAATAACCTCTTAATGAGGCGTCCACCCTTGAGTTCCCCTTTCAGAACAACATTAAGTTATAACACTAGGACAAGGGGTCATAAAATTAAAATATAACTTTAACCATTGAAAATAATTCAATATCCATTAATAATTTCATCACAAGGCCAAAAACCACATTACCCCACTAAACTGCCAAAAGAGGAAAGCCTACTGAGCTAACACCAACTGAGCCACTACCAAAAATAAAATTTACTAAAAATAGTAAATTCAAAAAGTTGCTCGGATCAAAGTGCATGCGCTACTGTTGCGAAGCTCTTTGAAAACCCAGAAAGAATCCGCAATTGAAACTCCCCAATCCCAAGTGCAAACTCTAGAAAATGAAAAAATATCCTCCTAGAAGTTTAGAAACCCTAATTCTAGCTTTCGACTAGCCTACGGGTCTCTGGAATAGGCCAACAGTCCTCTGAATTGATCACTGCTAAGAAGGGGACATTACAGTGTGAGTTATGAGCACCTTTCATTAATAATAATCAATCTTTTCCATCCTTCAGTGAACTCCACAACCTTCCAAAACACATAAAACCTTCAGATTGTAGACTTGTTAAGAAATTCCTTTCCACTCCAAGATGATAGAGAGTTGTGAGCTATGGTAGTTGGTTAAAGAGCATTTCTAGACTTTGCATCACCCAACATCTTCATACTTCACATTAGAGGTGTCTACACACTTCCAACAAGGTATGAGGACTTTCAATACCACCCAAATATGATAATATTCCTAGGAAACTAATGTTAAGTTTTGTAATTGCAAATTGAGTCAAAAGATTGCATGACAAAGAGTTATTATAGTCATCTTTTTTGCATAGATGGTTGTTGTTGCACCAAAAGATCATCCTGTTAATTCCCGTTACAACTACCATAGTTGATGAATCCATGGGAGGTGGTTAAGCTATGTCACAATTTGAGTACTGTGCTGCACAACACAAGGAGACAAAGGGAACACACCTTGTGACAATCCCCCCTAGCACAAGCAAGGGGTTCGAACTCATGACCCAAGCTCTAATACCAATTGTTGCATAGATGGTTGTCATTGCACCAAAAGATCGACTTGTTAATGCCCGATACAATTGCCAGAGTTAATGAATCCACAGGAGGGAGGTAAGCCATGTCACTAACCTGAGCGTTGTGTTGCCCAACATAAGGAGACCAAGGGCGCACACCTTGCAACAATATTCACATCAACAAACACTTATAAGTTACCCTTCAATAAGTAGTGAACACCTCCCAATGCTCAATTTTACTCTTTCTACCCAAAGCAAACCCCATAGGCTCTTCAACTCATGAAACTACCATTTTGAAAGACTTGTAAGTGAATTTTTAGACTTAGGTAGGGATGGAACTAGCTCCCAGTAGGGGTGATTTTCCTAGAATAAATCATATAATGTAGCATTCCAACCCTTTAGTACAATAAAAATTTCTAAATTTAGATCATATGAATAAATAAACATGCTAACAAGTCATTGCAATAAAAAATTTCTTTCTTTTGTTGAAAATATATGAACAAGATGCCATATCATATTACAATAAAGATTCCACTTCATTACAATAACTTCACAAGTACACATAACAGGAATGCATACTTTTACACACATAGCTCCAATGAGATTTAGAACAAATATTTGTAAGATGGTTGAGGAATCCGTCCTTTCAAATATTAGTTCTTTGGTCACCTGCTATGGAGGAGAAGCATCACCCAGGCGCTTTTCCACCAACCACATACTCATAATGCGGTCCCTCGCACATCTATCATTCAATAGATGGTCATTCCCTTCTATGAAGAGATTGGAAGAGTAACCAATAATGACAACCATCTGAGCATAGTGTTGTTTCCTACATAACTAGATCCTTCAGTAACTTGACATTCTCGATCTAGTATGTAATATGGGATCATGGTGAATTGACAGTGTAGTCTCAAAGTCACACAACTAAGTGGAGTTTTGTACATTACACTACTTTGATCAAAGAGTTCTCACTCGATATTTTGTGTGAAAGTCATCTATCACATACACTATTCAGGGCCAATTTGACTTAAGGCTATCTTCAGCTACACATAGGTATTGTCCTTCAATGGGTAAATCCATCACCCTAGACTAACCTACAACATACTAATTTGCTTGGTAATAACCTACTCAACTAGAAAGTACACAAGCTAGTTATATCCTTCAATGGGTAGTCCGTCATCTCGGATAACCTATCTTCAAAACAATCTACTAGTAATGAATCTATTAAGCAAGTACCCAAGCCTTCTCCCATGCTTATCCTAGGAGTAACACAAGCTTTCCAAGTTAAACTAATAACTTAGCTAGATGTACCTCAAGTGACTCTTGCATTCAATCAAGCCTAGTATATACTTAAATAAGAAATGCACTCATCTCCTACTATGGAGTAAATATAAACACATTGCATCCCATGTTCAAACATATCTAGTATAATTAAATACCTATGTTGTACTACATGTAGCATAATTAAAATACCTATGTCAAGCAATATCTTCGACATATGTAGTATAATTAACTACTTGTGTCAAACAACCTCTCCTATCATGGAGTACTTGAAAACACATTATAAAGGCAACCTAAAAGCTTCAATTCCCTAATACTTCTATAGCTCAAACAAAAAAGACATTTCATGCAACATAGAAAATATAGTAAACCCTTTTAAAATGAAAAAAAGGAGAAACCCCATGCCTGTCATTGCTTTTTCCCAAATACTGATGACAAGGCAACCTTCTCCTTTGGTTGCTCAACTTAACCCAGCTTCCCAAATCAATTCTCACTCCCTTTCTTGTTGAAAGCATTCTTCTCTTAGAATTAGACAGCTCTTCCTCTCAAAGTCCACTCTTTTCATACTCAGAAATCAGATATTATAAACTGGTAAAACTCAGATGTAATAACCAACAAAAGACGCGTTCCTTTGGTATGATACACCTCTTTCTCAATAGTAATAATGATCACAGAAAAATATGAATGATGGTTGCAAATAATGTTCACTCCAAATTGGAAAGAATGAAACATAAGATGCTGCACAAGGTAATGCCAACATGATGAATAAGATAACACAAGAGATAATGTGTTTGCAAGAGAGTTGGGTGACTATTTATAGAGTAGCAAGCCTCAAAGCTTCCTACAGTCATGGAATGATAATCAAAACCACTCCCATTTTAAATTATTTAGCTTGGAGGTGGTGCCAACTCAAGACTGTACTCAACACAAAAGCATGATGAATCAACTCCCAATTGCCAGCATTCAAGTAGAGTATTTAAAATGCACATGGAGAAATTCATAAATCAACACCTATAGGAAAATGGTGTTAGAGGTGCCACCAAATTTGTGAGATAGCAGGATTTTCATATGTTGAGAAGTCAATCTCATTTCTTTAGCACATAACTACTATTGACTATTTTCTGGGTTGAGTCAATTAAAATCATTTACTGCGTTGGACTTGGTTTGTGCTTTCATAACTTCCAGATATCGACTTAGTCAAATCCACATAACTTAGGATGCATTTCATTGATTTCTGTCTACGCATTCCATAGTTGGAAATGCATGATTTCCACAGAGCCGTAAATGTTCCAAAGTTGAATTTCATCTCTTTAAACTATATCGGCATTTTTTAAGCCAAAGTTTAAATATGCGATTTGAAGTTTACATTAAATCGATTCTCAGAAATAAATCAATTTCTAATGTAATTATAAATACATGAATAGAAGTCTTCTTCAAATCAACTCTTAATATGCAATTAGAAATAAGTCAATTCAATTAATCCTTCACTTCAATATGGTTGTGTCTGCACTCATTACCAATACTTTAATCCATTTTAGCCAATGCGTATCACCAATGTTTGGTATTTGGCCTTCAATCATTGTCAATTGAATTTGACTTGGGGGTTTATATGCATCAGGTATGGTTAAAGTCTTTTCCTTTTTCAAAGACATATACTCATTATGATTGCGCCATATAGGTGCCATAAAATAACCTCCATTCATATTTTTACTCCAAATATATATTTACGTGTAGAACATTTTTTGGAAAGAAACTCGTTTAGCAATATATATATATATAATCTTCATTTATATATATATATAGCTAGTATTGACATGTTTACATATAATAATATACATATAATGTTTCCATTATATTGTATTATTATATATATTTATGAAAACATTTCATATATTAAATACTCTATATATATACTTACTTGATAGGTTCGTTGTGGAGAAGCCTTGGGTTTTTGCAGTTCGACATTGAGATCTTTGGGAACAATCAATCCTATTGATTTGCATAACTGATGTGGTGAAATATCCTTTGAAGGGTTGCAACCATTTGAGTGAGTGATATTTCAGTCATTCACATTGCTACAATTTTTTGGCCAAGGGCCAAATTGTGATAATTCAATTTGGAGGAGATTGAAGATTATTTTAGGAACAAATTGGAGGTGTTTCTAGGTTGCTATTATTTATTTCTGAAGTTTGATACACAATAGCAAGGGCACCATTGGCATGGCATTTTTCCTCATATCTCATCATTGAAGCATCCTATGGTTCTGGGCATTGTTGCATTTTGATCCTTCAGTCCTTCCGAGCATTTCAAGTGCCAAGAAGTGGAGTTTTATTGTTGCATTTATTTATCTAAAATATTGCCAAGAAAGGGTAGGGTGGCCTCACCAAGGAGGGGAAATTTCATGCTTGGAAGGCTTCAAAAATTCCAAGAAAAAATTAGAGGTCTTCTTCATTCATTTTGTTGATCATTCACACTTCAAAAACTAGGTTCTTTGATGTTATTTGAACTTGTATTGCATAATTTTCTAAGTACAAAGGTCTGAAGTTGTTGGAAGCTATGGGAACACTTTGTTGAAGGATTTTGGTAGTTGAAATTCAGTCATTGTATCATCTTTGCAAATTGAAATTGTAATCATACTTTCATATCAACAATATTCAATTTTCAAACTTAATGCATTGAAGTATGTTTGCCAAGTGTTTGACAAATTGTCGTTTGGCTGTAGGTTCTCATTTTGGCATAAATATTATTATTAGTTTGCATACCAAGTGTTTGTGTTAATGTCACTTGGTTATAGTTGCACATATGCCATCTTAGGTTGCATCCAAAGTGTTTTTCATAATTCCTAGTTGTTGTAGCTACATATTGCAAGTAGTTTCAGTCATCTATATGCATCGAAATTGCATTTCATCTTGGAAACATTTATAGTTGTCATTTGCAATCATTGGTACCATTGAAAAAATTCAAATAAACATCATTGGAAACAAGGGAAGTCAAACAAAATCAATTAGAAGTTTCTTATCAGCCTATATCAGCTTGCACACCAACTGTTTGACAAAATTCCAAAGACAACAAATGAAGAGTTAGATATTGCAAGGAATATTAAAGTGGTTTCAGAAATGAGAGCATTGCCATTTTGGTCTATCCCTCTCCTTTAGGTGAAAAACCCTAAAAGAGTTAGAGGTCCATAGCAACCAAGATATTTGTTCATATTTTGGTGAACCTGACAATATTCCTTAAAGGAAAATTCACATTAGAAATAGCAAGGGATATTATAGTGGTATCAGAGCCAAGACCCTGCCATCCTGTGAAAATACAAAGCTCAATTGTCAGATGACTATAGAGAAGTCTATATCTGAGTTGTTATAGGAGTTTTCCATGCTTATGAGAGATCCTGACATTAAAGGGGCATACTCAAAGATATTTACAAAATCTAAAGATTTGAATGGAAAGGCAGAAAATTCCTTGGGTGAAGTATCGAGAAACCTCTACAAGGAATTTTCAATTGTTAGTGACCAACACACAACTGATACTATGGAGAACAAAATGGACAAAGGTGATGAGTAGGAGATGCCTTCTTTTGGTTTACAGGTTTCATCTTCTCTTCAGGTGGATAGCATGCCATCATTAGATGTTTCAATAGAGCAAGATGATGATGAATACATGGAGCAGCTTGAGTCCTCTTGTACTTGGACACCAATTCAAGACACTAATGATTTGATAGATGGAATTGGTGCTGACTTACTTGTAGATCAACTTGAAAACATGCATGACTTTGTGGAAAAATAATTTCAGGAACAATTAGAAGCTTCTCCATGTGAAATTGAAGCTAGTCATATGCCCCATAGTTTGCATAGTTTGAGGAACTAGTTGAAGGTGAATGAGGATGGGATTGTGGTATTGTTATCCAATCATGATAGGATGCATAAGCTGATTCAGATGCCTTGAAGAGAAAAGAGGAGGAAGTTGATAGGCTCTCCCAAGAGCTTGAGGTCACTAGGGATTCTTTGGTGAGTTCACAATTGGCACTTAAAAATTCTGAGAGTCATGTTGATAAGCTATGCTTAGAACTAAGCTTGGCTAGATATACATCATGTTCAACAGTGACTTAGTTATGTATGGCATCCGTACATAGGAGGTGGATAGCAGTGTGAGATCACCTAGTGTTAACACTCAAGATATAGGTGTAGTGTTAGATGGTGGTATAGACACATCAGTGTCAGTTGCGGATCAGGTGTCAGTAGAGATTTGAGTATTGGTCTCTTCTTAGATACTCTGGAGGCTGACATGGGTCAATTGTATTAGGAGGAGATGATCTCTTCTAGGACTTGCATGTTGGATGTTTGGTGCTGATCCAACCTCTTTCCAAGGAGTAGATGGCATTCATGATGTTATTCTTCTCACTTCTGATAGTGAATCAAGGCATTTTTTGTTTCTTTCTGAGGGAGGTCTTGATGACATGACTGCAGTGAGTTGTGAGTCTTCTTCAGATACTGCCAGTACAAGAGGGAGTACACATGACTATTCGAGTTTTCCCTTAGGGTAGTCAGAGGAGTATCATATCGATTGCATCTTCAGTTCACTTTTATCCCACATACACAATATTTCACGATGTCTTTGATGGCACAGATAGGTGGGTTGAATAAGGAGTATTCTAGTCAGCTTTGGTATGACTTGTTTCCGACCTCAGATGGTGATTTTGAGTTTGACGGGTCTTCTACCTTGTTCTCTCATGATGATTATCATTTGATTTAGGAATTGGAGGCTAACTGCATTTTGGACATAGGGGGTATCAAAGTGGCATAATGGAAATTGCTAGGTGTTGGCTTTCCAACAATGTGATTGCATCAAATTCACCATCATTTTTTTGGGATTGAGCTGATTCAATAGGTTGTGCTAGTGCTAGTGTTACAGGAGTTGTTTAGTGATAGTAGGGACATTACATAGATCTTCCCTTGGGATCCAGGTGGGAAAGAGTTTTCTTTACAGCTGAGATTGCTTGGGGACAAGCAATTTCAGGGAGGGCAGACTATAATGTCCCCATTTTCATGAGCATTAATTTTCAAAGGGCTTAGCCTATTCCTGACTCTCGTAGGCTAAGGAGCTTAGTTAGAGGGTCTTTTGGAGGTAGTTACCTAGTCAATGGATGGTTTCTTGGACTTAGTTGGATTGGAGAAATAAGGGGGGATAATAATTAAATTAATTATTTGTAAGGTTATTAAATAAATAAATAAATATTATAAAGTAACCTTATATTTAATTAATTTAATAAAGTGACTTAAAATAAATATTATATTATAAAGTCACTTAAATAATAAAATAATATTTTATTCTAGAAGCTTCTTGGAGGTGGATGAGAATTCTATATAAGGAGCTGAGGGCAAACCATTTGGGATATCCATGACATTTTGATATTTACTTGACAAGTTCGTTGTGGAGAAGCCTTGGGTTTCTGCAATTCGATATTGAGATCTTTGGGAATGATCACTCCCATTTATTTGCATAACTGAGGTGGTGAAATATCCTCCAAAGGGTTGCAGCCATTTGAGTGAGTGATATTTCAGTCAATCACATTGTTACAATTTTGTGGCCAAGGGCCAAATTGTGATGATTCGATTTGGAGGAGATTGGAGATTATTTTAAGAAAAAATTGGAGGTGTTTCCAGGTCACTGTTATTTATTTATAAAGTATGACACACAACACCAAGGGAACCATTGGCATGATATTTTTGCTCATATCTCATCATTGAAGCATCCTATGGTTTTGGGCATTGTTGCATTTTGATCCTTCAATCCTACCAATTATTTCAAGTGCCAAGAAGTGGAGTTTTATTACTGCATTTATTTATCTAAAATATTTCTAGGAAAGGGTAGGGTAGCCTCACCAAGGAGGGGAAATTTCATGCTTGGAAGGCTTCAAAAATTCCAAGAAAAATCAGAGGTCTTCTTCATTCATTTTGTTGATCATTCACACTTCAAAAATCAGGTTATTTGATGTTATTTGAAGTTGTATTGCATAATTTTTTGAGTACAAAGGTATAAAGTTGTTGGCAGCCATGAGAACACTTTGTTGAAGTCTTTTGGTAGTTGAAATTCAGTCATTGTATCATCTTTGCAAATTGAAATTGTAATCAAACTTTCATATCAACAATATTCAATTTTTAGACTTTAATGCATTGAAGTATGTTTGTCAAGTGTTTGACGAATTGTCATTTGGCTGTAGGTTTGCATACCAAGTGTTTGGGTTAATTTCACTTGGTTATAGTTGCACATATGCCATATTAGGTTGCATCCAAAGTGTGTCATAATTCCTAGTTGTTGTAGCTACATATTGCAAGTAGTTTCAGTCATCTATATGCATCAAAATTGCATTTCATCTTGGAAACATTTATAGTTGTCATTTGCAATCATTGGTACCATTGAAAACATTCAAATAAACATCATTTGCAACAAGGGAAGTCAAAAAAAAGCAATTAGAAGTTTCTTATCAGCCTATATCATCTTGCACACCAACTGTTTGACAAAATTCCAAAGGAAACAAGTGAAGAGTCAGATATTGCAAGGAATATTATAGTGGTTTAAGAAGTGTGAGCATTGCCATTTTGGTCTATCCCTCTCCTTTAGGTGAAAAACCATAAAAGAGTTAGAACTAGCAAGGGATATTACATAGTGACAATTATATAATCAATTGGGAAGCATAAGTATATACATAATAGTATATAGACATTGTTGAACTGGAAGAAAAATGGTTCCTATCAGAAAGATAAAAGTCAGCGTGTAGTGCTTAAAAAAAATGAACTGTAACAATATTTTATATCAAAATGAAGAATTAGCTTTGGTGATATTTAAATTTCCTATCTATTCTATAAGCTTAATGCTTTGTTAATTGGTGTAAATCAATGCTTAAATGCATTCCCTACACTTGTTCAAGAACTACATTTCATTTAGGATCGTCATATATATGGAGGTTCAGAATGTTTGCAAGGAGTACAATAGTCATACATGAATGCTTTAGACATATAGTGTAGCATTCCATGCATGTTAAATAGGTATTAGGAAAAATAATACATTCCTTGAGAGAAGTCATGCCCTAGTCTTGCGGGCTTACCTTAGTCCTTCACAAAGCATGCCTCATATATTTTCTCTTTAATGATCCAAATAGATTTCAATAGCAACTATCCCATTAAAAGGGAATGTTCCTCGTACTTTGATTTTCCATTAAAACTTGTCACTAACTCATTTGACTACAAAATCCGATGAAAATTTCCGATGAAAGATGGATAATTAGATGTATTGTCGGGTGCTAGTGATATTTAATGTGTAATTTTCAATTTTCTTTAATTTTATCCCCGACGTTCCTCAAAATTTTGACAAACCTATTTTTTCGTCAAAATTGTGACAAAGAGTTTTCGTCAAAATTTTGACGAACATGTGAAGTCAAAATTGAGACCGACATAAATAAAAAGTGAGCTCAACTATTTATTATGACAATGTTTTGTGATACTTACGAATTTTCTCTGCTTGTAAATTTTCTATACTTAAGACAGTTTTTGGAGAACTAAGGACGATTTGCTTGGGAAAAATTAGAAAAAATTCAAGAAGCTATCACCAGGTTGAGGGTAGTCATTGTCCTTTCCCAGAATTCATTTGTGAAGTCAGATTTGTACTTCCAAGTTTGAAATTCATATTTTAAATCAACATCTCATCAGATTTCATTTTTAGACTTTTGCATTTTTAGAGTTGCATTTTTAGATTTTGTTGTGCAAGTTCAATATTCTGATTTTAGGAGTCTAACGGTTGGAAATCATAGTAAAATCAAGATTTAACAAGTTTTGGAATTAGCATTTTAAAGTGTTTTTTGGGGTCATTAACTTCAGACTATCTTCTCTTTTGCAGGGGTGGTGGCATGCCGAATTTTTTTGGTGTAAAATATCATAATTATTAGATTTTGTTACCTGTCTATGAATAAAAATTATTGGAGTGTGAGTTTGATATTTTTTGAAGATCTAAATATTCAAGCTTGGTAAAGAAAAATCATGTCAGATAATATTAGTCCAGAACAAAATGAAGACACTTGATAGATTGTGGGCTAGATTGAAAAGAAAGGGTGATGGGAAGTGTTATTGTCCTTGCAATAATTGCAAGGGCTTAAAGACGAGACAAATTTTAATCACAACAGTCGATAAACATTGTAGGCAACATGGTCATGTTGAATGGGGGCATGATTATCGTCCATTTGGTAAGTTGTTCATTATAAGTGTTTATATTGATTGAATTTGTAAATGTTTATATCATTTTAACATTTTATATATATATATATAAAATCACTTGATCATGATCATGGTTTATTTGTGTCTATTATTATTATAAAGGTGGGGCACCCTAGGGCACATGATATGGATTATCAAGGCCCGAAGAATGTGATTTTGCAAGTGGACGAACATGGAGCCGTGAATATCGAAGATGAAGTTAATGATCCTATGGAAGAAGATGATCATGCGCCAGAAAAAAACAATTGAAGATGATGGTACAAATACATTGATCCATGACACATTTAGTGGCAGAGCTGATCATGATGATCGAGATGAATTTGATGATGTTCATAATTTACCTGTACTTGAGAAGGCATATGAGCTCCTTTATGAAGGCTCCCAAACAACTCTTCTCTCTACTGTATTGTTGTTGAAATTGAAGGTTATGAATGGTTTATCAAACATAGCAATCTCACGGATGTTAAGGTATGTCATATATGTCATCTTTTTTCATCTATTTTAATTGTTCTTAGTTCATCACTAGTAAATAAAGGATGAAATATGTACCATTAATATTCTTTATATTAACAAATTATTTTTTGTCGTAGATTGATTGGTGAATTTTTGTTACCACCATCAAATATTTTACCTCGCTCATACTGAGATTTATATGGCATTATGAAAGATGTGGAAATGGAGTATCAAGCAATAGATGCATGTCCCAATGATCATATTATATATTGTAAACTACATGAATTTGCAATAGAATGCCTGGAATTTCATATCAGTAGATATCGAACAAATCAACTAACAAAAAAGGTGCCTCGCAAGCTTCTTCGTTATATTCTCATTATTCCATGTATGCAATGATTATTTAGGTGTGAAAGCTTAGCACAATTTATGGATTACCATGCATAGAATAGAAGTGGAGATGACATTCTTTGAATGCTTACAAATGGTTTTGCATTTAGGAACATGGAGGAAAAATTGCCGCACTTTAAAGAAAAACCTCGTAATCTCAGGCTTTCATTGGCAGCGAACGATGTCAATCCATTTGGAGAGTTGAGATCTATTTACTTGGTGTGGCTTGTTTTTGTTATCAACAATAACATTCCTCCATGGATGTCAATAAAGAGGGAGCACATAATGTTGTCAATGATTGTTCCAGGTATTTGTTTACATCAATTTTCTTTAATATAGTAGCATCTCATTTGTCTTATTTGTTGCATAATGTCTTATATTTTTTTCATTCAATAGTCATGTACATTAATTTATATATATTGCAGTAAAATGGTTATAATAATTATGTAATGTTTATCTTCATTCAACTAGGTAAGTACCGAGTTAAAAATATGAATGTATATATCAAGCCTCTTATTGACGAGTTACTAAAGTTATGGAATGGCGTCACTATGTATGACATCTCTAGACCAATAGGACAAAGATAATTTCAATTCCATGCAATGCTTGTATGGACAATTCATGATGCCCCAGGGTTAACACATTTTTGTGGTATGTTATAACGTTTGACTATACTTTAACAATATTTAATTTTATGAAGTAGATATCATGCATGTTTTTTAAATAATCTATTTATTATATATAATTATAAAAATTGATATATTTAATCCAATTATTTATGATCTTGCAGGTCTTCAAACAAAGGGAAAATTTGCATGTCCAATTTGTGGTCCAAAGATGAAATCTCGTCATTCAACAAGTTTAGGAAAGCAGGTGTTTGATGAGTATAGGCATTTCCTCCATAGAAATCATAAGTATCGAACTACTGAAAAACATATTTTCAATGGGAAAGAAGAGACTACATCAAAACCACGAAGAATGACCCCTCGCCTATGGAAGTGGGAATATAATAGAATTAATCATCAAAGTTATGCATTGGATCAAATTGTTTATCTATCATATATGATATGTTTTGAATTTATATTTTTATATTATGTTGTGTTTACTCATGCTATAATTGACAATGATTGTCATTAATTTTTTTAACTTATATGCTTCATGAAGGTCGTCAAGGCATTAATGGTCGGCTTCCATAGGGATTGAAAAGATATCCCAGACAATTTAGTAGGTTTCCCTACTATGAGCAGCTACAAATTGTGCATTTTTCTGATAGAATGCATATCGGAAATAATATAACATAAATGTTATGGAAAATATTGGATGGAAGGCATGACAAAGAAAAATTATCAAAATTTGTAGTGACATTCAAGAAGCCAATCATGCAATGAAAAATGTCATTCACTTAAATAGCGACGAAGACCAAATTAATATAAGTTCCCTTCCTTGGGTTATTAACGAAGCAACAAATCAATGTTTTAAAAGAGGTCATACGAAAAATTCGTTTTCCCATAGGATTTGCTCCGAACATAAACAATATAATAACAAAGAAAGGTGAATTTGGGTTAGGGATGAAAATGCATGATTGGCATACCTTCATTAAGGTAATTATTCTGGTATATTATATACACTTGTATAATGCATGTACTTTTCAGTGTATTATGTTTACTACTTTTGGAAAAATAATGAAAATATCATTTTATAATTGTTGCAATACATTCTACCTCTATCTCTCCTAGACAACTTCAACAACAATGTCAAGCAAGTTATATATGATCTTAAAAAATACATGAGGTAAGTAGCGATATTTGTGTGATAGGGTGCAAATACTTGTTAGAAAATGAGCAGCAAACAAAAAGAGTGCAAGTAACAACTAAAAACACCCTACACCTCAAGATTAGCCTAGTTGGATTCAAAACAAAATAAAAACAACAAATAGAGTGGATTCACCTTGTCTTGAATTGATCCTTTGATTGGACCTTCGATATTTGGTGTTGTATACTCTTTTGGTGGCAAGAGATGCAAGCTATGAGATGAGATAAGGATGGAAAATGAGTGAAAATGGATGCAAGTATGAGAATTTGGCTAAGTATGGCTCAAGAGAAAATTTTGCAAGAGTTTGGCTAGCATAAATGATCTCTCCCCAAAATGAAAGAAAAGATGGGGTATTTATAGAGAATTTTGGACTCTCTAGGGAAATGGATGGTTGAGATTGAGCCACCAAGATCAAGATGTAGGGCTAAGGTGAGTTGAGGACTCACAAGCCCTCACATCATGACATGTGACATGTGAAGTGGATTGTAAGAGATGATGTATATATGAGTTGGAAGAAGAGTACATGACATGGAGGTACTACATATTACTTTGGGATTGGACAAGATCTCCTCATAAAGGAGGTTCTTGTCCCCATGTGGGTGAGAGGAAATATGAGAAATTACAAATTCCTCAAATATCCACATGGGGATGAGAAGGAATTTGAAATTCCAAGGAATGCATTGGGGGATTAAATGTGAATTAAAAATTCACATGGGGAATGGAGTTCCTTCTCAAAAAGGAGAAAGACTTTAAGAAGGTTGACTTAGGACACATTCCATAAATGACATGGGGATTAGGTTGACCTAATTAAGTGATTAAGGTTGTACAAGTACTTGATTAGACAAAATAATGACAGATTAAAGGCAAGTGGGAAATTATGGAGGATGTGACCCTAATGATGATTAGGGGTGTGCACATCTTAATCATAAATTAATTATGATTAAGAAAGAGGGTTAGATTGTTAAGAGGGATTAGAGACCAACTTGCAAAATTTGGAGGATGTGACAATGAGAGAGAAAGCGAGGAATTAAAGATGAATTTAAAATTCCAAGAGGTAATATGACTAAATTAAATAAAGTGGTATATTTATTTAATTTAGAGAGGAAAAGGGGGGGAAGTATTTATTAAATTAAATACTTTGGAAACCTTATGTAAGACATAAAATATTAATTAAATGAGTGATTTAATTAATACCGACAAAGAAGATAAAGTAGATGAGCAAAATGATGGTTAAGGAGACGTCTTTGACTGTATGGAAGAGGTGAAATTTAGATGTCTACATTTTTCCCCTCTTCGAAACACTACTAGGGTAATAGGGTTTCGAAGAAAATAAAATACAAACGACTCTATGGAAGAAGTGACTGGAAAAGAGATGCCCCAACATGGGAGAGTTTGTGTGAACTACTTGAACAAAGGAGAATTAAAAGGGATGCCTCGGTCTCGCAAGAGAAGGTTTATGATGAAAGATTGAGAGAGAATGGTAGGGTATGCCCCCTTGAGAAGGTGGACAGGGAAGGAAAAGGGGCCCTGGGAAACTTCTTGAAAGTATGAAGTGGTATATTTCATTGGAAAGAACACAAAAAACCAAGAAGATTGGTGCTTGAACGGAGGAAAATGGGTATACAATGCGCAAATGGTGGCCCCGGGAAGATAGGGAGTGAGTGAATTAGTTGAGAGGGAAAAAAGGTTAAATAAAGGGAAAAAATTCCCTTTTATTTTAAAAGGTAAAAAGGGAGGGAAAAGGCTATAAAAGGTAATTCTAAGAATTACCTCTCCTCATTTAGAAAATTGTCAAGTGAGGAGAGGGAAAAAAGGAGAGGGCAAAAGGGAAGGTACACGATGTCAGAGTACAATACCAACATCATCCACTGGGCGAATGAGAGACGGTGATTTTTCAGCGAGTGTGTCGTGCCACACTAGGTTAGCTCGAAACCCAACATTGTGATTTTGGTCAATTTGCTTAAGTTTTTTCAAAATTTGAAAACATGGGCTCTATTGGGTTGAGAGGGATGAAAAATGGGTAGGAGGGAAAAAAAAGTTAGGCAGGGGGTGTGAGGGGGGAATTATGCTTGGGTCTCATGGTCTGGCGGAGCCATTTACGCTTGGGCAGGTCCACCCACAAGCGTGGGTAGGTCTGCCCATGCGTGGGCGATTCTGCCCATGGGTGTGGGTGGGTCCACCAATGGGCACGGGAAGGTTCACTTGAGGACTTGGGCAGGGCCGCCAGGGCGGGTCCACCCAGGTGCTCAGGTGGGTCCGCTCAGGCTCGGGCGTATCCTGCCGTAGTTGGGTGGGTCCGCCCAGGCACCAAGGCGGGTCCGCCCATGGAGCTGGGTGGGTCTGCCTAGGGACCAAGGCGAGTCCACCCCAAGCCAGGGTGAGGATCCGGGAGGACCAAAAAGAAAAAAGATAGAAAGGTAAGGGAAAAGGGAGGAAAGAGGTGGGATTCAGAAGGGAAATCCTAGGGCGGGAAGAAGTAAGATAGAAAAGGTGGGCAAAACGACATCAGGGGAAACTGACATAGTGTTTATGTTATGGATGCAGAATGTTGAGGGTTTGCGGATGTGGGAGAGATGATCTGAGATATCGGGGAGATGCAAGGCGGCAATGACAGGCGCAAATCACCAGAGGTTAGCAGAGGTGGGACTATTCTACATGCTATCTTATCTGACTATTAAGGCCCACAGGACCATGTTGACAGCATTGATAAAGCGTTGGGACTTGGCAACATTGAAATTTCATCTACCAACTGGGGTTCCACATGCTATCTTATCTGACTATTAAGGCCCACAGGGCCATGTTGACAGCATTGATAGAGTGTTGGGACTCGACACTGGATGATTCCGTGCAGGTTGTATTTGGTGATGACGAGTTATTGATTTAGCGGCAACAGCTGGACGTGGATAGATGCTTGTCTTGCAGGGTACCGACATTGTCGTTGTACCTAGTGGAGCTGATTAGTGGGATATTGGTGCCAGATTGGAGTGATCGAGGGCCAAGAGGGTCAGTTTGCATGGGGGACTTGTATGTTGGCACAACTATACTGGGATATGCACGGGGTATGTTATCGAAAGGTGTTGAGTGTGACACATGTCACACTGCTACAGGTCTGGGTTTGGGAGCACATCAAGGTGACTAGGATGATCGTGCAAAGAGCAGGAGAGCAAGATGACAGAGAGGCCATAGCCTGGGGATGGGGGGCAGAGGTAAGAGCGATACTGCAGTATCAGAATGTTAGAGATGTGGTTGTATGGAGGAGGAAATTGGATGATGTACAGGCGGAGATGATAGTATGGCGTCTGTATATGCTGCGACACTTCAGGGGCTAGAGGGATGATGAGGAGGCACACAGGGGTTACTTCTTTACCTGATATTATATTATTGGGAGAGGTCTATGTGTGGTAGAGCTGCACAGACTCGATTGGGTAACTCGCTAGTTTGGAGTGAGGTAGGATATTCTCACAGGGTGGATGATATTTTGATGATTGACATGAGAGTGGCCATGGGGGGATGAGTTGGATTTGGATGCAGTGTGTGAGGAGCTAGAGACACTATAGTTTGTGCCATACCTAGGCAGGCAGGAGGGGCTGAGAGATGCAGGGATGACATATCGATATCGTCAGTGGTTTAGACAACATCCACCTCCATGGATTACCCTAGTAGTGCCAATTGAGGGAGCACTAGGGTTCGGATCAGAGGATGAGAGACGACTGAGGGCGGAGAGATTGATATCCCAAGAACAACAGAGAGGAGGACAGTAGGGGGAGGGAAAGGAGGCAGTTGGAGCAGCTAAGGAGCCAGTGGGGGCAACTAGGAGGAGGAGATGGAGCAGAGGAGGGAGAGGATGAGGCCATGGCTATGACACAATAGGATAGGGGGCCGGAGTCCAGAGAGAGAGGAGCCAGGAGGCACGTGCATCCTCAGGAGGTCAACAGTAGGAGAGAGAGGAGGAGGCCGAGGCCAATGGAGCACAGGAGAGATAGGAGGTAGACATGGCCACAGGAGGGCAACAGCGATAGAGACGGGAGGAGGGCGAGGTTAGTGGAGAGTAGGAGAGGATGACAAGGAGAGGGGGAGCCCCCTCGGTGATTCATGTGGATTATATGGAGGCGTCGATAGGGAGTGAGGGGTATGAGCCATGGGAGATGGACATTGACTCTGATGTGTATGACATCTGACCACTGTCGACAACACCACCTAGAGGAGATGATCTCACGGTGGTGTTGAGAGAGACTCTAGAGAGACTGCGACTCAATGAGCAATGATTATGACAGATAAAGGTAGATCGGGTCAGATTAGAGGTAGAGCTGAGTGAGCTATAGACATGATTCGTCCAAGGTGAGAGAGATTACTCAGAATTGGCCACACTAGTGTCAGATGTGGAGAGGAGATTGTTGAAAGAGAGAAATGAGGCATGAGATGAGGTGGTTGACCTACGGGCAGAGGTAGAGAGGTTGCAAGTAGAGGTGGCTAGGGAGCATGAGGAGGGAGATGCAGTGAGATGGGAGAGAAATCATTTGGTGGCGGAGGTGATGATATGGTAGGCTGTTGGAGGAGGGACAGGGCAAGAGCTATCAAAGATTAAGGCAAGGATTTCCAAAATATAGAGGGTCTGCATGGACAGCTAGAGCGGTTATAGAGAGAGAGAGCAGATTTGCACTTAGAACAGGTTGAGCTCAGAGATAGAGTGGACTATTTAGAGCAGACAGTTGGGGATATGGGATTGATGCAGTAGAGAGAGGAGGAGATGAGGGGGCAGATATGCATGCTATAGACAGAGAGAGACATGGCACAGGCACAGGCACAGGTATAGGTCATAAAGGCAAAGAGGGATGTCGTATAGGCATGTGCTCAGGTGTTATAGAGTGAGAGGCATGTGGAAGAGGCAGAGGTTCAGTCTCTTCGGAGGGAGAGGGATGCAGTGGTGTCACAGGTGTCAGGTCTTCGGCGAGAGTGAGATGCTGTCTAGTTGAGACTTTAGGCACTTCAGAGGGACAAGGATGTAGTGGAGGCTTGGGCACAAACCACGCATAGGGAGAGAGATGCCGCGAAGGTATGGATGCAGACATTGCAGAGTGAGCGAGACACAACATAGGCCCATTTGCGGGCAGCACAGGGTGAGGGGGCGAACCAAAGGCAGAGTCATAGGGGTTATGTGTACAGTTACAGGCTGCAAAGGCTGAGAGAGATAGGGCTACAGAGCAAGTACATTAGCTGATACTGGCAAAGGAGGCCTAGGTATAGGAGCAGAGAGCTATTAGCAGAGATCAAGACAGGTACATGCATGCGCAGAATGTCGTGAGACATCATGTTGCATAGCGGGATGATTATATGCAAGAGGCGAGTTACTAAAAGTTTGCGTATGAGCATGTCATTCCAGATCCGGTGCAGCACATAGCGTACTACATCAGATAGGTACCTTAGATGCCAGCACCGTCTCAATCATTAGGGATGCTTACTAGAGGGTATAGTGACTATCGACGAACTCCTTCTCCTCTCGGTGGTTACCAGGGAACTCCCATGCATAGAGGGCCAGTGCCGGACTCTCCTCAAAGATCAGACGTGGGAAGCTCACAGTAGAGCAGTTAGAGAGCAGATGACAAGGTACCAATTTTTTGACAGACACAGGATGGAGTTTTAGTACTTATCAGTAGAGATCATAGGTGCTCTACATCTCTAGATTTTGTACCTTATTTGATGATATATGATAGATATGTGGTAGATTATGCTTGAGACTATGTGATGAGATGTACATTGTATTATTTTTTATTATGTTATGGGACAGCCCTTATTGACACTATGCATTATGTTTTTTGTGATGGATGATTCAGTTGATGTATGCACATGTATATGATATTTCATGCTTATGTGGATGGATGATCTGATTTATTTATGCACATGTATATGATACTGCATGCTTATGTGGATGTATGATTTGATTTATTTATGCACATGTTTATGATACTTCATGCTTATGTGGATGGACACTTTGGTTTATGTATGCACATGTTTATGGGAATGGATGATTTGGTTTATGTATGCACATGTTTATGATACTTCATTCTTATGTGGATGGATGATTATGCATATACTAATGTTGATAATGTAGGATGATATGAATATTTGGTATGAAATGTAATTAGGATGTAGCCAACAATATGTTTTGGTAGGTGATAATGCATGTATTATGTAAATGTTAATATGGACGTGTATGGGTTAAATGAAACTATGATGCTTAATCTAATCAGCCTATGAAATATGAAATATATTGAAGCTATAATGTAACATGAAATATGAATGAAAGATGAGTTCCTATAATGCAAACCTAAGTGTCAGTAAGGACTTGCATGGGAGTGTGGATAGGAAATAGGTGTACTGTGGGTGTGATACTGCACCTGTCAAAAAACCATTAGTACCTTGAGAGGAAAATCAAGAGAGAAAAGAGTCAAGGCTTTGCAAAACCTAAATCACAAGTCCTAGGTCATGAAGAAGGCTAAATGAAGAGTGTATGTAGTGAAATGAAATGCAGTGCAATTAAGAATGTAATTTTCCATCTTCGGAGCATTGATTTTTGCTATAGCATAAGATACCGAATAACCTTGATATGTAAGACCAAGGTGAGTTGGTATCCAACGCATGAAAAAAATACAACAAACAAAAAGGCTATCCCGAC
The DNA here is from genome assembly GCA_007258455.2 of Sequoia sempervirens. Taxonomy (NCBI): domain Eukaryota; kingdom Viridiplantae; phylum Streptophyta; class Pinopsida; order Cupressales; family Cupressaceae; genus Sequoia; species Sequoia sempervirens. The sequence continues at coordinate 132,078,148 of VDFB02086081.1, read as the reverse complement.
ACCCCAAGGTCATGATGACCTTGGTCGGGCCAGGTATTGGGATAACCACAAACACACAAGGATGCCCCAATGTAACACAAGACCTTAGGGATATTCGTGGGTACTACGTGGGACAATCGAGAAGACAACAACAAATAAAAGATCAAGATACGCCCCAATGTTGACGAGTCAAAGAACACCATGATATGATGGATCAAGGCGACCATGACAAGTGCTGATAGGGGGATCAAATGATAAACAAAGCCCAAAATCATCAAAAGATCACAATCAATTTCAAACATCCTTTTCCATAAGATTAAGGGGATGGATGGGATTGATGTGGTCTGCTAGGAAGGATGCATTCTATTGAGACCAGTGATGGATTCTAAACTAGAATGACCTAGTTGATGCAAGATGTTTTCCATTAACCAAACGTCTTGACCCTAGGGGATTTTTTTTGTGAAGAAGAAGCTAGACGAAATGACACACCCTACAGACCTAAGCGCTCGGGGGCTGATCAAAGATTAGCCTTGCCTATGTGAAAGCGCAGAGCCCTCATAGTTCAAGAAAAGACCATGGATAAAGTAGAAAGAGGATGATGAAAGCAGATGATGGACGACCAACACGGGATGGAAATAATACCCTGGGGGAAGATCAAATGATCAACCTTGCCTATGTGATAGCGCAAGGGCAACACAATTCAACTAAGGACGTGATAGGATGAGGTCTAGATGGAGACCGACACAATGGGGGGGCTATATGAAGACACAAACCGACTAATGATCAAACGAATGCCATAAGCTCAGAGTGGGATACTAAAAAGATCTGGATGAGGGATAGCCTAGATGGATCATCCAATGCTGAATCAAAATATACCAAGCGGCCAAGGATGGGATGGGTGAGGATGATAGTGCGGATAAAAGCATAAAATAACTAGGATGCCAGGTAGATAATGATTAAGCCCTCTACGGATGATGCCTATTACCAGGTTTTCACCACCTGTACTTATCCAAGGTGCCACAAAAAGGTGGTTTTCACCATAGGATGAATTTATTTCTCTTTACTATTTTTTTATTTTTTTATCTTTTTGATTTTTTTTTTTTGATTTTTTGATTTTTTGATTTTTTGATTTTTTGATTTTTTGATTAGGTGGGGTTACCAAGCGGAATTAGGTGTAGAACCTCTTTAGATGCATGATATTGATGGGTTCTTTGAGGGGATATCCTTCAAGAGTATCCAGTCTGTATGCCCCAGATCCATATTTAGCGGCTATGATATAAGGCCCCAACCAGTTTGCTTCAAATTTGTCTTTCTTGTCTTGGTCCTACTGGGTGCACTAGTTCTCTTTAAGAATGAGATCACCAACCTAGAATTGTTGAGGATGAACCTTCTTATTGTAGTTACACTTGAGGTAGTTCTAATATGCTTGTAGATGATCGTAGGCTTTGATTCTTCTTTCATCAAGTAACTCCAGCTGTGCAAGCCGTGCAACATGAGCATCCTCTTCACTGATAAGATTTTTTAGAGAAATTCTCAGTGATGGGATCTCAACTTTGATTGGAAAGATGAATTCAGAACCATAGACTAAAGAATAGGGAGTGGCACCTGTAGGGGTGCAGATGGAGGTATGATATGCCCAAAGGGCGGGATGAATATGGAGGTGTCAATCTCGACCAGTGTTATTGACAACCTTTTTGAGGATGCGGATAAGGGTCTTGTTGGTTGCTTCTACCTGACCATTACCCTGGGGGTAATAATGCGTTGAACAACGATGTTGGATATGAAAGGTGTCGCAGAGGTGTTTCATGGCTTGGTTTTTGAAAGTTTTTCCATTATCAGAGAGGATGGTGGATGGGATACCATATCTGCAGAGAATATGGTAAAGGATGAATTTTGAGATCTGAGTACCGGTGATTTGTGAGAGTGGAATTGCTTCCACCCACTTGGTGAAGTACTCAGTGGTAGTAATTATGAATGTATGGCCATCAGAAGATGGTGGGTAAATCTTTCCAATCAAGTCGAAACCCCATTAAGAGAATGGCCATGGCGCTAGGAGGGGTTGAAGATCTTGTGCTGGAGCATGAATCAAGTCTGCATGTTGTTGGCATGGAAGGCATTTCTTCACAAATTCACAAGCATCATGCTCTAATGTAGGCCAATAATATCCAGCTTGAAGAATCCTTTTGGCAAGGGCCATACCATTTGAATGAGCTCCATAAACACCACTATGTACCTCCGTTAGTGTCGTGCAGGCTTCGGTCTCATTCAAGCATCTAAGGAGGATCCCATCATACCCACAATGATAAAGTGCATCACCGATGATAATGTATCATGTTGAACATTGAATAAAGGATTTTTGTTGGTTTCGTGTGAGGTCTAGGGGTAGAATATTATCATGGAGATAGGTATATATGTCCTAGTACCAAGGGGAAGCAAGACCCATGATATTGTACACCATATCAGTCTCAGGAATATCATATGATGGGATTAAAATTTGTTCCACAAGGAACTCACATTCTGTCTGATCTTTAGGCATGTTGATTAGGGAGCCAATAGTGGCCATTGCATCAGCTGCTTTGTTCTGTACCCTAGGAATTTGGTCAAATTGTATGAAGGTGAAATATTTCTTGAAATCATCCACCATGCGTTTATAGGACAACATCTTATCATATTTTGTTAGGAATTCATCATTAACTTGCTTGATGACTAACAATGAATCACCAAATACTTTCAAGTGAGTCATGTGCCACTACTTTGCAATTTGAAGGTCGGTGAGGAGGGCTTCATACTCTGCCATGTTGTTGGTACACAAGAATGCTATCATGAATGATTTTGGAATGTAGTCATCTTGAGGGGTATCTAATAGAATTCCTACACCTGATCCATTATGAGTATATGAGCCATCAAAATACAATGTCCAAGCTGGTGCTTTTGTAACTATGTAAACTTCTTCATCTAGAAATTATTTGACCAGAGGGTAAGCATCTACTAGTGGCACCTCGGCCAACTAATCAGCTATGAATTGTCCCTTTATGGATTTTCGCTCCACATAATCTATGTCAAATTCACTTAGGAGCATGACCCACTTGGCGATGCGGCCAGTTAGAGTGGTTTTGGATAACAAATACTTTAGTGGATTCAATTTTTTCTATTAACTTGATAAGATGGCTAAGCATGTAATTTTAGAGTTTCTGTGTGCTGAAGACTACTGCGAGGCAGGGTTTTTCCATGGGAGAGTAGTTTAATTCATAGCCGACCAGTGTCCGACTGATGTAGTAGATTTATCTCTCTTTCAAAGACTCATCATGTTTTGCCAACAATTCCCCCAGAACGATTGAAGTGGAAGAGATATAAAGCAGGAGGGGTTTCCCTGGAATAGGTGGCATCAAGATCAGTGGATTAGCTAAGTATTCCTTGATCTTATCGAAACTTGTTTGACACTGTTGGTTCTATCAGAAGGTGGAGTCTTTCTTTAGAAGATGGGTGAATGGATGACACTTATCTGCAAGTTGGGCTATGAACCAACGGATGGATTGCATCTTCCCTTGAAGACTTCTTAATTGCTTCAGATTGCACGGGGGTGGCATGTCCAGAATAGATTTCACCTTAGTGGGATCAACCTCAATACCCCTTTGAGAGACTATGAAATCCAAAAAATTTCTTGATGTAACACCGAAGACACACTTTTTTGGATTTAGTCATAGCTTGTAATGTTCCAACTGTTCAAAGATCTTCTTCAAGACGGTAGGATGTTCCGCTCGGGTTCTGGATTTCCCTAACAAGTCATCGACATAATCCTCCATGATGATATGGATGAGGTCATGGAATATGACCATCATTTCCCTCTGATATGTCACCCCTACATTTTTGAGACCAAAGGGCATAACATTGTAACAAAAAGTACCCCAAGGTGTTGTAAAAGTGGTCTTGTGTTGGTCCTCAGGTGCAATTCAGATCTGATTATAACTAGAGAAACCATCCATAAGGGATAACATCTCATGTCCTGCAATGAGGCCGACCAACATGTCAATATTAGGTAGAGGGAAGTCGTCCTTTGGGTAGGCCTTGTTAAGATCCCTAAACTCTATACAAATTTGAATGTCTCCATTTGGTTTGGCAACTGGTACTATATTGGAGATCCAATTAGAGTAGTCAATTGGTCTAATAAAACCTGCATCTAGTAATTTCTCCAGTTCCTTCATGACTAATAATGCTACATGTGGATGCATCTTGCAGAGCTTCTGTTTGACAGGCTTGGCATCTGGGCTGACATCTAGATGATGAACCACTAAAACAGGGTCTAAGCCTGGCATGTCTGAATATGACCAAGAAAAGTTAATAATACCCTCTTGGAGTAACTGAACAATGACTGCATATTCCTGATTTGAGAGTGATTTGGCTATATATGTGATCTTAGGAGTTTCGGCAGTACCCAAATTAACTTCTCGAGTCTCTTCAATTAGGATAGATGATCGTGTAGATAACTGAGTTCCCACAAGGGGAAGATGAACATCTCCATCCTCTAGTGCCTCTTTGAGGTTTTCGCCATTGGATGCATCCTTTATTTTTACTTTTTCCAGGTTAGGAAATGCCTCAGGGAGGTTTTCACTAGCTGACCATTTTTTATTTTTCTTGTTCTTATTTTTGCGACTGGAGTGTTCATCCTCCCCCAATCCCATGAGGTTGACATATGTATCCACGAAGATGTTGACAAGTGTGCTATCATGTAGGTCCCAATCATTAATCTCAAGATGACGAAGGGATAGGCTAGTGGTACAGACAGATAGGCATTCGAACATGGATGACAGGTCTGTGTGATCAACGTCATCGTATGCAAGTATGATGGATTCCTCCTTGGGTATGTCTTCCAATGAGCCATCATCCACAGTAATGCTATTAGAAGTATTAGACAATGTTGCAGGGCCTTTTTGTCTCCTATTGTATCTGAGGCCTATATTGCGTGGTAGCTTTGACATATCAATAGGTTGCAACCGCCCCTATTCTTCTTTACCTAGGCCCCTACCTTGATAGTTATGCTTCTCTGCAAACTTAGCAGACCAAGGATATACTTCCTGAAAGTATTCTTTTAGAGGAGGATCTGGTTAGGGTTCTTCTCAGTATACCCATTGACTGATATCCTCTTCTGGTGCATCTATCTTGATACTAGGGAACCTGAAAGTGGTAGTAGGGATTTTTTTGCACTGAAGGTGATAGTCTTATCTTCCTTTGGAGTAGCATGTGAAGGTTGACCGTACTCGTGTGGTGACGGTGGCATGGTTGCTACATTAAGAGCAATATGCATTTTGTATTCACCACACCCCTTGTCAATGATCTGGACTTTTGTGACTATAGGATTGGTGGTGGAAGATGGAGTGGTTGTTGTGGTGGAGGGTGGATTAGTGGATGATGACTGACATGCTCCCATTTCAACCCTAGGACAATAATGTAAATGGGGAAATGACACTTCTAAAGCGCGACAGTATTCAAATGGTTGGGGGTCAACATAAATGGTGATCTCTTGTCCATTAACCAAGAATTTTAGGCACTGATGGTACATGGAGGGGACGACTTGCATAGCATGGATCCATGGTCAGCCAAGGAGGAGATTATATGGTAAGTCCAGATCAAGGACATGACAAGTAGTGTACTGAACTATAGGTCCAACTTGGATAGGAAGATTGATAATTCCCTCTAAATTTCTTTCTGCATTATCATAAGCCTTGATCGTGATGATTTGATTACTTAAATATGCTTGAGTATACCCCACTTGTTTTATAAATTTCAAAGTACATAGATTGAGGGCAGAGCCATTATCTACCAAGACCCTTTTTATTTTATGACGAGCAACCAGGACTTTGATATGCAAGGGATGGTTGTGATTGGCATCAATATTTGGCATGTCATTTTGACTGAAGTGAATTTGGTAAGATAATTCCAGATGTCCTACCAAAGCTTGAAACTGTGTGGGATCGATGTCATGAGGTACATGGGTTTCCTCTAAAGCTCTGTTGAGGATTTCTTGATGTACAGGAGAAGACTTAAGCAGATCCAAGATTGAGATTTGAGTAGGGGTCTTCCCTAAGTGATCCAGAATGTTGTACTTAGAGTTTATAGGACTTGGCTAGGCAGGTGCGGAGGCCGTAGGGATAGTGATGTGGGCTCGTCGTGTAGTAATAGCACATCGAGGTTCTTTGGTTTTAACATGTATCATAGATACACGGGGTTCTACCTGCTCAATGTAATGAACAATACTATCGTAATTGAGGGGTACATTCTTATAACTTATGTTATTTGTGTTGTTGTCTTGGGGATTATTGTTGGAGGTGCTCATGCCTTGATTATGGTTGGGAAAGATGTTTTGATATATCTGTAATTGAGCATTGGATGATGAAGCTTGACTAGTGTCAACTTTGATTTCTCCTCGATCGATGAGATCTTGGACATAGCTTTGGAGACCTTGAAATTTATTCAAAGTGTGTCCTTTTATTTTATGGAATTCACAATATTCATTTTCCCTAAACCAGGCTGGTTTAGGTTTGGATTCATTGAGTGGTTTGGTGACAGGATATTGATTGGATAGTTGACGTGTAACAACTTATTGAAGATGACACTCAATGGTTCTCCTAACTGAGTATATTGGCATTTTCCATTTCCCTGACTGTTCGGGTTTGACTGTTGAGGAGGATGGCGTGCCCCTTGTGGCACATATATGGTGTTAGGTACGGATGGTTGTTGTCTTTGGAATGTATTAACCACTTGGACATGTTTAGTATCAGTGACACTATCATTACATGCATTTTTGTTCTTGTTCCAAAAACATGGCTTATCCCCAAATGACCTTTCTTTATCATGGTTATGTATCTTGATGTTCCCTTTGGCAATGAGGGCGCGTTCGAGGATGGGTCCTTTTTCCACTATTTCAATGAAAGTGGTTACACAGTGCAACCTGAAATTATGAGCCATGTTGTGATGAGAATTTTCCACAAAGAGGGTGACCATGTCTTTCTCTTTGAGAGGGGTTTTCATTCGGCTTGCTAGTGCACGCCACCTTTGAAGGTAGCTAGCTTGCTAGTGCACGCCACCTTTGAAGGTAGCTAGCAAAGGTTTCCCCTTCACGTTGCTTCTCTTTGAGGAGATCCAGGGTGTCAGTGTCTTTCTCCAAGTTGAAGGAGAAATAAGAAACAATTTTTTTTGACAAGTCCGCAAAAGATTTTATGGACCCTCGTTCTAGACCCATGAACCATTCTAGGGAATTTCTAGTCAGGCTTCGTGGGAATAGGCACAAGAGATAATTTTTGTTGTGCATAACTTCTTGACATTGGGAGTAGAACTCTTGCAAGTGGGCCTTAGGATCTTTGTTCCCCTTGTATTTTTTGAATTTTGGTATTTCAAAATGTTTAGGGAAGGGGATCAACGAGATGGAGGGATTGAATGGATATGGACATATGTCCTCGAATTTGAATGATTGTTTTCCAGTTCCAGCCTGAAGATCTTTCATAGCAGCTTTGATTTCTAACAGATCTGAATTGACCAATGGTGTAAGAGACAAAGGCAGGTTGGATGGATATGGATGGTAGGATGATAAAGGATCCTGTTGAGAGAGAGTCAGAATGTTGAGGTATGGATTTTGGTAGTGAGATGATGACATCCCTTACTAGTATGCCGAGGGATTTTGTTGATACAGGGGTTGTTGTTGTGATGTATAGTACATATTTTTTTGATAAAAATGTGAGGTAGGCTGCTGAGGAGCTTGGATGTGATGTTGCGGATTGACCTGCTGATATTGAGGTTATTGTTGCGACTAGTGGGAGGCTGCATAAGGTGGTTGCTACTAGGACTATTGTTGGTTATGGTAATAATAATGCTGGGGTGGTTGCTAATGTGATGTAAGATGTTGTGGGGGCCGAGGAGGGATGTTGTATTATGTTTGAGCTCGTGGATGTAGAATGGATGCAAGGAACATGGATATGGTTTAAGTGGGAGGTCGGGACAAATTTCTTTGGGATTGGTGTGGTGGTTGTTGTGAAGAGAATGGAGGGTTATATGGCAGTTGTTGCTGTTGGGGCGGCTGAGATAATGTAGGGGTGTTTTGCAAAGGAGGTTGTTGGGTACCAAAGGGGACATTTGGTTGGGATGTACCTTGTGGAAATAATGGAGGTGGTAGGTTAGATTGGGGAGGCTGTGGAGATGCGTATGAAGGTGATGGTAAGTTTATGGCCCCAGAAGGTGGAGGCAATGCAGTAAAAGGGTTGCCCCTAGTGCTAACAGGAGGTGGATTTGAAAGGGGTGGTGTCATCAACATTAATGGCGGTGGTTGTGGAAAGTTTTGTGGCATGCCAAAGGAAAAAGGATCATTGGGATTAGTTGTTTGAGGAGCCCCCATGAATGAGATTGCAGGATGTGGGAGATTGTTAATGGGATACAAAACGGCGTTGCCAAATTCAGGTTGATGCCAACCTTCTACTAGAGGAACATTGGGGATGTATGAACTACCTGGTGCGATTTGTGAACCTTGGGGTATGTTAGATGTGGAACCATTGTATTTGGATAAGTCAACACCTGGTGGAAGTTTGACACCTTTTTCAATGAGATGTGCCAAGATTTCTTCCCCATGTCTTTCGAACAGGTAGTCAGTCATTTGCATATTGTAGGGTTACTAAAGTGTTCCTCAAATGTAAGTTCGGGTTTGTGATGTGTTTTGACCATCAATATTGGATTGTGATGATCTACCATAATGCGGATCTCGAGGGATGTTGGCACCGTTATGGGGATCTTGTGAGGCATTAGTTGCATTATTCATGTCTTGAGGGATGTTTGGTTAGGAATTATGGGCTTGTTGTTCAACCATTTTCCTTGTCTACAACCAAGTCTGAACGGGCATGCAAGATGATGGGATAGATTAAGATGCTAAGATGATCAAGATGATGATGAAAGGATTGACCTAATGGATTAGCCGATGAGGATGTGGCTCAATGAGATTGATTTGGATGATTGATTCAAAATGGATTTATATGATGAGATCAGATTGAGTTGATTGGTAGACAATTGGCCAACCTAGATTGGATGATATGATGGTTTGATTTGGATTGATGATTGACTTAGGATGAATGGTAATGACTAGAATCCAAAACTGATTTCAAGAGTGACCCTTGGTAATGCTAGGTGTTGATTAATCGACTAAAGGGTGGATGTATGATAATGGCATCGAATCCAACTTGAGATAGAAGCGGATTGATTGGGCCGACGAGGATGACCGACTTAGGATGGATGATGATTAGAGATGAAAACCTAGGTCAATTTGGATAACTGCTTTAACGAGGTTTCAATGGAATAATGGTGATCCGAGATGGAGAAGAGAAAACCAGAATGTGGGTTTGAAATGGGTAAATGAGGACTCTGAATGGGTGAATGGATGCTCAAACTGAGGGGATGAATGTTTAGGATGGTGAATGGAATTTTGAAATGGGTGTATGGATGTTCGAAACGGGGAGACAAATGATTGGAACAATGAAACGTGTGCACAAAATGGTGAAATGGGTGTCCCGAATGGTGAATAAATGATAAAATTGACTAGTCAAGGGTTAGGCCCGCCCCTCTGGAGGGCAGGTCTGCCTATGGAACAAAAGATGGTCAAATTTGGTCAAAACAGGCCTGAAAGGGCTAGGTCAAAGGTCAGGTCCACCCCTAGATGGGTCAGGTTTTCCTGTGTAGGGCAGTTCTGCCTGTCGGGAGGGAAGGTCTGCCTAGGAAGCAAAAGTTGGTCAAACTTGGTTAAAACAGGCTGAAAAGGGTTGCTTCAAAGGTCAAGTCCACCCCTAGATGATTCAGGTCCACTCCTGGAGGTTAGGTCCACCTATCTAGAGGTCAGGTCCACCTGTCGAGAGGGTAGGTCTACCTATGGAGCAATATTTGGTCAAAAATAGTTGAAACAGGCTGAAAAAGGATTCTTCAAAGGTCAAGTTCGCCCCTGGATGGGTCAAGTCTACCCCTGGACAAGTTTAAACTTGAATTTTAAAAAGATGGCTAAGGCAAAGAACCCAAAACACAACAAACATCAATCAAAAGGATATGGCTAAGTCAATTAATCATACAACCACTGGTTTCGCACAAAGAAGAGAATTTAGACAACACAATCCTAAGTATAGTAGAAAGAGTATGGCCGAAAAAGTCTTCTATTCTAGGATGAACATGGTTGCGAAAAATTCCTTGATATACACCTGGTACATGAGGCCCAAACCGTGAACACCAATTCGTTACAAGCGTGACTCAAAAACCTTAGCGAGATACTAAAGGCTTGGACCAACTCTTCATGCCATTCTGATGCTTTAGCAATTACAACGTGGTTGGATTGAGGTACAACTTTCACTCTCCCTCCTTTATATACCCCTCTGGTACATGTGGTTGGAATTGTCCCTTAGGGTGATGAAATCCCCAAGCAGGTCCCACTAAGAAAAGAAAAAGAGGATGACTCAAAGGACTTGGTAAGCTATGATTTCTCATCACCCAGGATTGTTGAATAGTGCAAGAGGATTGGATACGTCAAATAGCTTACCAACAAGCACCACAAACAAAGTTAATTGACACCCCTAGTTAAACTATGTGCCTAAGTTATGTAAGACAACAAGAAAAAATTGATAAATAACTAACCCTACAAGGAAAATTGTTAGTGATTCATGTCCTTGTTTGTCACCAAATGCCAATTAGATGCTTGCACAGACTCAAGAAAAACACGTTAGGGGGTTAGAAACACTTAAAATAGCCAAAAAAAGTGTTAAAAAATGAAATTTCACCTTCTGAAAAAAGCTGTCTAGGGCAGGTTTGCCTGTCTGGAGGTTAGGTATGCCTATCTAGAGGGTACATCTGCCTATCTAGAGGGCAGGTCCGCCCGTCTGTAGGTCAAGTCTGCCTATCTAGAGGGTAGGTCCGCTTGTCTGCAGGTCAGGTCTTCCTGTCTGTAGGTCAGGTTCTCCCCTTTGTGAAAAATTTGCAAAAACCACTTTCTGGAGTCTATGGAGGGCAGATCCGCCCCTGGGCAAGGTCAGGTCACCCTATGGAGGGGAGGTCCGCCTGTTGCTCAGGTCAGGTTTGCCCCTCGAGGTTGAGTCCGCCCCTCTACAACCTGCACCTGCAAAAAGTGAAAAAAATAGCAAACGTGAAAGAGACCCATTTGTGGGTCCCATTGGGCATGCTAGAAATGTGATAGGGTAAAAATACTTGTTAGAAAATGAACAAAAACAAAAAGAGTTCAAGTAACAACTAAAAACACCCTACACCTCAATATTAGCCTAGTTGGATTCAAAACAAAATAAAAACAACAAATAGAGTGGATTCACCTTATCTTGAATCGATCCTTTGGTTGTCCCTTTGATCTTTGGTGTTGTATGCTCCTTTAGTGGCAAGAGATGTAAGCTATGAGATGAGATGATGATAGAAAATGAGTGAAAATAGATGCAAGTATGAGAATTTGGCTAAGTATGGCTCAAGAGAAAATTTTGCAAGAGTTTGGCTAGGATAAATGATCTCTCCCCAAAATGAAAAAAATATGAGGTATTTATAGAGAATTTTAGACTCTCTAGGGAAATGGATGGTTTAGATTGAGCCATCGAGATCGAGATGTAGGGCTAAGGTGAATTGAGGACTCACAAACCCTCACATCTTGACATGTGGCATGTGAAGTGGCTTGTAAGAGATGATGTGTACATGAGTTGGAAGGAGAGTACATGACATGGAGGTACTACATAGTACCTTGGGATTGGACAAGATCTCCTCATAAAGGAGGTTCTTGTCCCCATGTGGGTGAGAGGACATGTGATGAATTAAAAATTCTTCAAATATCCACATGGGGATGAGAAAAGGAATTTTAAATTCCAAGGAATGCATTGGGGGATTAAATGTGAATTAAAAATTCACATGGGGAATGAAGTGCCTTCTCCAAAAGGAGAAAGACTTTAAGATGGTTGACTTAGGACACATTCCATAAATGACATGGGGATTAGGTTGACCTAATTAAATAATTAAGGTTGTGCAAGTACTTGATTAGACAAAATAATGACAAATTAAAGGCAAGTGGAAAATTATGGAAGATGTGACCCTAATGATGATTAGGGGTGTGCACATCTTAATCATAAATTAATTATAATTAAGAAAGAGGGTTAGATTGGTAAGAGGGATTAGAGACCAACTTGCAAAATTTGAAGGATGTGACAATGACAGAGAAAGTGAGGAATTAAAAATGAATTTAAAATTCCAAGAGGCAATATGACTAAATTAAATAAAGTGGTATATTTATTTAATTTAGAGAGGAAAAGGGGGGAAGTATTTATTAAATTAAATACTTTGGAAACCTTATGTAAGACAAAATATTAATTAAATGAGTGATTTAATTAATACTGGCAAAGAGGATAAAGTAGATGAGCAAAAAGATGGTTAAGGAGACATCTTTGACCGTATAGAAGAGGTCAAATTTAGATGTCTACAATTTGTTCAATTCATTGTATAGATTTTATAATTGCCATTTGTTTTACTTGTTATATAATATACTGTATATTTTTGTTAAATCTCGTTAATATATTTGCGCCTTGAATCACTTGTAGATGGTTGTCATCTAAAGAAATCCATAAAGAAGATATAAATTATTGGAAGAGAAAAATTCCTCGTCCAATGTGTAAAATGCAAAAGTGTCTACCTTCAACAATTTTTAATGCACAAGAACACTACCTCATACACCAAGTTGAGGAGATTGAATTGTGTGGACCTATACACACAAGGTCAATGTGGATGGTTGAGAGGCACTTGAAATTTTTGAAGGCTTTGGTTAGACAAAGAGCACATCCTGAGGGTTCTATGGTGGAGGGATATATGGTATACCAAACCATGGTGTACATTAGTGAATATCTTCCTAAGTTTGCAACAAAGATCCATGTAGATCGCATTTGGGATCCCAACTCCATTAACAAATTTGAAGGGGAGTACCTGATGGGGAAAGTTAGATTGAGGAAAGTGAGAGGTAATTATAAGATAGTCATGGAGATTAATTGGAATACATTTTACATATGGCTTTTATGTATATTGTACTTATTTAATTATTAATCTTAATATGCATCAATTATAAATTAAGGTCGTATACCGTGGTATTTAACTAATTATACGTCATTTGTGAATTTCAATTTTTTTGATATAGTTGGCCGAGAGTGGGATGCACTTCATTTGTACGTCGCAAACAATCTTGATTAGATGATGGTATGGATTGAATGATGTCAACAATTTGGTTACTCATTAACATGGGAAGGTGTGGCTTCATTGGTTAAAGAAGCTCATTATAATGGAGATTCCAATGTTACACAAAGGTAAATTGTTTAGCATATGGTTTAAGAGATAAATAGGTATGTATAAATATATTAATCACCCATATTATTTAATTATTTTCAATTATATTGATGTATATATATATTGAGATTGTTTTCTTTGCATACATTCAACCAAGAATAAATATGTTTATCAACTGACGATATTGCAATAATTTTTACATGTTTGACATATTGCAGGTGAAACACCACAAGGCTATGTGGTGCAATGGTCATAAATTTTGAATCAAAAGTTGGATGACACGAAGAAAACTCTTGATTCTGGTATAACTGTAGTCTTTGGTGACTAATGTTTCATCTAGAAGCGACATACATCCAAAGTCTCTAAAATCAATACTATGGGATTTTGGATGATATACTTGAGTGTGACTTTAAGTCCTTCAGATTAATTTTGTTCATCGTCCTATGGTATAGGCTACGATTGAATGAAAATGATCCTAAGAGAACTGTTATTGAACATGATAATGGATTTACCATGGTTAATACAAGGTCGAGCGAGCGAGTTGGAAATGAGCCCTATGTTCTTCCAAGACAATGTGAGCAAGTATTTTACTCAGAGGTTCCAGGTAAACCAGGTTGGTCATTTGTTGTTAGACATGATCCAAGAGGAATTTCGGTAAAGTATAATGTGGTGGAAGAAGAAGATACCAAATATGTAGAAGATAATGTAGATGATGATCAACATCAACAGCTAGTTGATGATGTCCCTGACGAAGATGTCGAAGAGGAGGAACTAGATCATGATGATGTAGGAGTTAATGTTCATGAAGATGATATCTGTGTGGATGATGAAATTATCAAAACTAATATCAATGATGATGATGATGATATGACCAATCCTTACAATGTCGAATCTAGATCGGATGATACATACAAAGAGGTGGATGAAGAAGAAGATCAAAGACATTGAAATGTATGAGTTATGTGATTATATTATCTATTTGATATTAATTTCTTGATAGAATTATATTTGACTTATGTGGTTACATAATTAATTCATGATGCTTTCAATTTTTATGCCATTACATAATTAATTTAATGATGTACTTTTTAATGTTTGAAAGGTCAAAAAATTAAAACATTTCAATAGTGATGTTAACAACCTTGAAATTAGTGTGTTTTATGTTTCATGTGATCATAAAAGATTAAAAAGTGAGTTGTAGAGGTGGTTGTTTAGTGGTTGAGGTGTAAAGGCCTTTAAAAGGCATAAAGTGATCATTGTAATGGTTGATTATGGTTGAAGATTTAAAATACAAGCTCTTGACATTCAAAAATCCGTGTTTTTCTTCAAAATTTCTGTATTTTCCTTGTTATGCAGCACTATACAGTCACATGCAGCCATATTTTGATGTGAAATCAATTCCATGTTGTGAAGATATGTGTTAGCTTTGATTTGAATCTGATTTGAGGGCTTAAGGTGTTGATTTGAGTTAGAAAGATCCATTTCTTTGCATATAGCCTGGTTACCCTATTTTTTAGGGTTTTGTAGTCCAAACATGATATAAAGGGGCTCTTACACTTTTTTTTTATTACTGTAGCTTGTGTAAGAGGTCCCATGGATATTGTTTTAATTTTAGGATACATGAATAGGGCGTAGGATGCATAAATATGTATGTATGTATGTATTTGTATTTTTAAATGTAAATGTAAATGCAATTACTGGATGCTCTCCTAGAACAATAAATGCAACATATCATTAAAGAAATCTATATTTATGTATATAAATGTGTATTTCTAAATGCAAGTGTAAATGAAAAGAGCATATGGTTTTGTAGTGTTATAGATACAACATATCCATAAATTAATGTAATTGAAATTCTAAAGTCTTCAACACATATAATATGAAATTGATCAAACTATTAAACTACATGAGAAATAAATGAAAACAGTAAATGCATATGTATGTGTATTTTTAAATGTAAGTGTAAAATAAATAAGAATAATGAAAATTATAAAAGAATACAAGGGGAGACCAGTGCCTTATTGGGTATATGGATTCTAATGAATATCTGCAAATGTGTATTTCAATAATGGCAATAATTCAAACTGTCAGGCACATAAATTGTTTACAACTTGTGTAAACATGCAAGTGAATAATTGACAAACTCTTCTTGAGATAGAATGGAAATTCTAGTTATGTGATTCTTCTTACTAATCCAACTAACACTTCCCAATTGTTGTGATTGATTAAAATATTTTAATCCCTACTTGAGAGAACCGAATAACCAGATCACACATATATAGAAAATGTACAATGATAAGCTGAGTATAAAATTGTTATATCAATTTAAAAAATAGAGAAGCATCAGAATGGAGATAATCAAATAACTGCATAAATTTAACAAACAACTAATACCAAAATCTTAATCCATAACTTAGATATCTCCATTTACTCCATCAAAATACATGCATCTGAGTCTCTATATATGAAAGCATTTTGCTAGAAACTTGTCTACTAAATATCTCCTAATGCCTAATATCTGTTGCATTACTATGGAACAGATATAAATACATAAAAACTTAGAAGGGACACGCCCCTTCACAAATGTTCTATTTTACTTAACTAATTAAAACAAGAGATTAGGCTCGATTTAGCCATAGATGAACATTTGATAAATGATCTAGATAATCTTGTCATTCATGAGTATCGGCATCTCCTAATGCATTCATGGCTGATATTTCCACCTTTATCATCCTTTCATTGTGCTCACAACTCTCGTCCAATGTTGAATCCTTATGTGTAGCATTTTCCAAAATTCCCTGCAACATCAATTCACATTCTTCGATCCACTTGGCTTTCTCTTTCAACTTTTCTCCATCTTCAAATAGTGTAGGAAGTGCTATATTCATAACATCAACTGGCCCCTTTGCATCTTCTCGCAATTCCTCATAATAGTCCATGTGTCTCTTTATAATTTGGTTACCCATACCAATGGCCACACTGTCAAGAACATCTCTTTCATTTAATTCCTAAAACTTTTCTTCAATCCTTCCATCAATTCTCTTGTGTTCCTACCCTGTAACATGGTTCTTTGAATATGCTTCCCATAGCTTATTCAACCAAATCGTTAAGTTGGCCTACCTTTTTCTAATTATTGCAGCAAGTGTATCATATTTACCTTGTGAATATGCAGTTGACTCCTCCCAATGATCTTTTACCTCATGTGAGCTTTCACCATGTGTTATTAATTTAGGAGGTCCCATTGTGACTCCTAGAATGTCCTTCAAATGATCATTTTCTCTCATGATCCTTTCATTATTCATTTTGTACATTTCATTTTCTTTTATCAACATTTGTATTTGGGCTTTATTCAGTTTTTCCACATTAATCCCAATGTATGCAGTCGCCATAGGATCTACCTATCCAACCTTCAGAGTCATGACATGTCCAAATACTTTCTCAGTATCAATCACCACTGACTTTCTATGAGGTGGATACAAGGCCCATATCATGAGCGATCCTTCATCTAGGTTATATTTGGATCCAACATATATTTATGTCACCCCCTCTGGACTAAGCTTGTTTTTGGCACTATTATCCTTTAAGAACCTATCAAACACCAATGCAAAATTCAAATTGAGCCCTAAAAAGATCATAACTCCAGCATCCTCTAACATTTTCCTTCCTTTGTCGGGGGTCATATTAGCCATTTCTCTATCCACAGTTAATTTCAAATTATTTAGTAGCTACTCCTCATTTCTTGGTGTAATATTATCAACTGTCTCCCTTATCTCCTTGCCCTTTTGCTTATACAAGAAAGATCTAAATTATGAAGAATTCACAAATTCATTGTCTGCTACAAATGACCTATATTCCATCTGTCTAGTGTCTGTATCTTGGCTCTCTTCAACACTTAGTTCTCTAGGAGGGTTGTTGTAATCTTGAGTTTTTAATCTGGAAATCCTACTAGGTAGGTCTCGTGGCATATCTTCTCCAGTTTCCTCATCTCCAAAAAAAGGGAACCCTATATCTGGAAACCCTTGCTTGTATTCCTCCACCACTCTCTCTGCTTCCTTTGCCTCCAAATTTCTAATCATGTCATCAAACTGATAAGGCACATGATCATATCGTCCAAATTTTATCCTTTGTTTGGCATAATTGATATATCCCTCTGGATCAAAACCTTCTCTTGATGGACCCTTATTCATATTATATTGCATTAATTTGTCAAGGATCAAATCATATCCTTCCTTTGCAAGCATAGTAAAATCTCCAAAGCACAGATTACTTGGCATAAATGCCTATTTTCTTAATCAACCAAAATTCATGAAACTAGAAAAATCCATTTGTCTTACAATTTCCAAATATGCAATCCTATCCTGGATTGTTTTAGGAAAAATGAATGGAGAATCCTCAAAACCAAACACCCTTACCATAGTAGCATCTTCCAATAAATACCGGTCCCCCCAATTGTGATCAATTGGTCCATTAAAGTCTTTAGGTCTGAGGAAGCATTTTATTTCATCAAACAATGAGTGTGCACAAGGATGACTGTAGAATTCATATACTAGCTTTACAAAATATTCTTCAAAATACAGGAAACCGGAATTAGAAAACCTACTATCCCAAATGGAAATCCACAATTGAATGGGTAACAATTTACCCTCTTTATCAAACTGTGAAACCTTCAACTTTTCTGGCCAAATCCCTAACTCTTTTCTGAAGTACAATACTAGATGCATTAAAAGAGAATAATGCATAAGGTGCAGAATAGGGGATTTATTCTTGATTGCCACCAATGCTAAGTCGAGCTCCTTGGAGACAAATGAAGCATAGTCGAATAACCTAGAATTATGACATTGAATGTTAGCTGCAATTACCATGGGAACAATGGACATATACTCAGGAACTTCCATACCCAACACTTGTCCTATTGAGAAATAGGTATATCTCATATAGGGCTTGAATAAATCCACATGGAATGGAGGCCCATCGCCATTGTCAAGTGGGACATTTTTACCATCTTGTTTAATTCTATGTAAGGGAAACCTCCAACCATTGTAAGTGGTGTCCATTATCCAAAACTCCTTTTCCAACTCTTCATTCACAATTTTCCCATTACACCACCCTTCCAACTTAAAAACCTCACATATTAAAGCTGCTGATATGTATATGAAAGGTTTCCCAGATGGTCCACATATGGCCTTAAGTTTTGAGTCATAGTGGGTGGCCAACAATTTTACCAGCTCTATATTGACAAACACATTAGGGAAAACCATTTTTCCCAAATTTAGACGCCACAGATTACAAACTAGCTCAAAATGATCTCTTCATTGAAAGTGGAATCTAAACAATTCATAGCCTCTTATTAGGGTCCAAATATCTCCTATGTGCTTGCACTTGTTGTCCAATTTATCCACTTCCGACCTTAGTTGCGTAGAGCGCCTACCTCTGGACCTAGAGCCAGGAAATTGGTCAATTAAATCCTAATTTAACTTTTGTTAAGAACCCTCCAGCTCAATTCCAGATTGAACTTTTTGCTTCTTACTTTTACGGTGACTGCTCTCACTTTTTTTTCTACCTTTCAACTTCCCCGAGCTAGTGCCTTCCATATTACTCGCTTAAAATTGCAGAAATGAAAAAGTTAAAATGTAGAGGACTTACTAGTTTTGATTGAGGTATTTCAACTTAAACCATTCTCTGGCCCTTTGTTTGTCTCCTCATTTCCTTCATTACCAATTCACAATAATTTTCATTTTGCAACGATTTCCTTTCAATGTATGAAATTACCTGTACTCTGTGGCACCATTAATGTTTTAACTCTAGGCACAAATGTAACAGATTTTTGAATTCCTTACTGTCACATCAAATGAACTAGTTGGCAAGACACCTTCAAACTTTGGTCGATCTATACATTAGACCCCAACCAACATTCACTGAATACTCTAGTGATCAGGGTAACACTCTACACATCTGACTGATGTTAACATTTGTCCTGTATACATCGCCAAGAGTCACCTCGACAATCATTTTGGTTCATTTGTTTCTTCATCAACCTAACTTTTAGTATCGCTAACACATTCAGTGGTTCCTCTGATGTTATAAGTCTCATCAATAACTTTTCTTTTGGTCTTGAATATGTCACCATAACTCCTACTAATATCCTCCTGTCGGTGTAACTTAGCAGGTTGGGTGAACATTCAGGATTTACACCGATGGCACATGTCTCGCCGATATATTCCTAGTGCTCCTGTCAGTGAAAGAAATGATGGTCTTGCTGATGAAACTTCATCGGTGAGACTCTTGGCGATGACCATCGAAGCTAACCCATCGGTGAGAGATCTATCATTGGCACAGGATAAAAAACTCACTCTGATAGTTCATGTCTTGCTGATGACTTCCGTCGGCAAGACAAATCCAATGTCACATTGATTTGACCTCTTTAGGAGTTTTAAATAGACCTACACCATGTCATCGTATAGACTCTTGGCGATGACCACCGAAGCCAACCCATCGATGAGAGATCAATCATCAACATAAGATAGAAAACTCACTCTGATAGTTCATGTCTTGCTAATGACTTCCGTCAGTAAGACAGATCCAATGTCACACTGATCTGACCTTTGCAGGATTTTTAAATAGACCTACACCATGTCATCGCGGAGACTCTTGGCGATGACCACCGAAGCCAACCCATTGGTGAGAGATCAATCATTAGGAGAGGATAGAAAACTCACTCTGATAGTCCATGTGTTGCCAATGACTTCCGTTAGCAAGACAAATCTAATGTCACACCGATGACTTGTCTTTCTAATAGATTCCCTTCATTGATGAGACCATAAGCCAATCTCCTCGATATTTCTTCTTTAGTAATCCTAGCTTTGAACATGAGCGTAGGTGATCTTCAAATTTACCCGCTGTCACATCAAATGTTCTATTGGAAAGATAATTCAAAATTTGGGCGATCATTTTATTCAGGCTTGAATAATATTCATTAAACATTCTTTTGGTTGGGGAGACATTATGCCGATATCACATAATCTATCCATCTAATTCATATAAATGTTGCCAAGAGTCACCTCAACGACTATCTTGATTTGTTTGTGTCTTCATTGGTAAGACATGGTGTATCGCTAAGATATTCAGTAATTTACCCAATGTTATAAGTCTCCCCAATGATTATTCCTTCGATCTCATGTCGCCAAGACTCCTTCGATACAACTCCTTGTGCTTTGATCGGTGAGACAAGAGAGGTTTTTGTCTGATGGAACTTCATTAGTGAGACTTATATGCTCAATATGACCTTTTCATTTCGTCCCGATGGAACTTGTCTTGCTGACGAAAATCTTTATTGGTGAGACCGTGGACCGTGTCATCCCGATGTGTATCTTCTTATGTCATACGATTGGTGTGAAATTTTTGTTCTTTCGCTGATATGCTGAAAATGAGAACATAATGATTTATGAATCAAAGAGACCTGCACAAATTCTTGCCGATATGGGTTATCTGAATACTATATTTTGGAGGTTTTTCATTATATCAAATGGTCAAGAATGATGTGATCATATGTGACTATGATGGATTATACTCAAGATAAGGTTTTCTTTACGGAATCAATGATTGCAAAATCACTATAAAATTTGCATAATCACGTGTAATTTCCCTTGAAGTATGTTTAATAACTCCAAAATGGGTGTCTAAAACCATCAAGGGTTTCTCTAGTGTTTTGGGAAATTTTTGAGTTATTGGGCAAAAACTAGGTTTCCACTGTTACAAGGATTCAAGGAGTTAAAGTGTGAAATCTGACTTCTGTTCTTTGTCAGGCTTTGAGAGTTGTTTTTATTTTTTAAATTGGTCATTCTAAACTTGTTGGAAGCCTCTTAAAGGTAGGTTGATAGGTTGGTTGAGTTGAACCTACTAGGTCTAAATCAGGTAGTTGTTATTGCTGAGGTGGATCACTCCTTTCTGCGAAGGCCATACACTTATGATTGGGTCAAGTGTTCTTTTCTTTAGAAAATTCCTATTGCCTTTTTGATAGGTTATGATTTGATTAGATGGGTTATGAAGCACTTATTTCAAACAAATATCTTTATGAAAGAAGTATATTGGCATGAAATTAAATATGATTTGTATTCCAATGTAAAAACTACAAAGAATGGAAACAATTATTTCAACACAAAACTATTATGTAGTAGTCAATTAAAATGAAAAAGCTTAATCTATATTAGTTAGGATACACAATTAAGAAAATGATCTAAAGTGACTTATTTATCCTAGAGGAACTAAGTATATAGTATGCAAAGAAAATCAACAAACCCACAACTACCCCTATTTTGAAGGAGTTTAGTTTTCTCCCCTTCCTGATCTCGCTAATATTATCTAATTATTTTAAAGAGACAAAGGGTCATAACACAACTTTATTCAACCTAGTAAATAGCTTGGTTAATGAAACTTGACAAAAGCAACAAAACAGTTGCTACATTTGGCATTTCATGTTGAATGAAGAGTGGTGACAATAATCTACTTGTAGTTTAATAAAACACTATTTTTATAAGAAGGCTTGACATTAGAAAGATAAGTGTTACTTATAGTTTAATAAAACACTATTATAGTTTTACCAACATATACTATTGTATGCTTGCATGGCTTAGTTAATATATGGGGAGAGAAAGGAGAGAGATAGAGATATATGGGAAGAGAAAGAGAGATGGAGATATATGGGAAGAGAAAAGGAAGAGATGAGAGATTGGAGAGATGGAGGAGACAGAGAGGATGGATGAGAGATAGATATAGAGAGGGAGAGAGGGGAGAGGGAGAGTGATATGTAGAAAGGGAGAGAGACAAGAAGATAGGGGAGAGAGGGAGAGATAGCTCAATATATATAGAGGGAGAGGGAGAGACATATAAAGGGGGTGATATAGAGAGATAGAGGGGGATGGTGAAAGAGATAGAGAGATCATTATAGAGGTAGAGAAAGATATGGATAGAAAGAGATAAAGAGAGGAGTGAGGGAGATAAAAAGAGAAATAGAGATATAGAGATATAGAGTAGGAGAGATGGAGGGAGAGATGGAGTGAATGAGAGAGAAAGGGAGGAGAGGGAGAGATAGCTCAACAGATAGAGGGGTGAAGAGGGAGTGACATAGATAGTGGGAGAGATAGAGAGCGACAAGGAGAGATATATCAATCACCCTCCCTATATCTCTATCTATTCATCCTTATCTCTTTACCTCTCTACCTCTTTCTATCTCCTTGTCTCCCTTTCTATTTGTATTTTTTTCATTATATCCCTCTCTATATTTTCTTCCCTATATTTATCTTTGTCTCCTTAAGTGTGCAATGGGTACATTGAAAAGGTCTTAAAGGAGAATTATCATATCTTTAATCAAATGGCATGCTACCTTGAGCATAACTCCCCAAGGACACATGCCATCCTTAGATTGTTGACATGAAACAACCAATCAAAATTTAGTTTCTCTCTCTCATATTAATATTATATTAATATATATTACTATTATATTAAATATATATTATATTAATTATATTTTGTATTATATAAAAATATACTTATTATTAATTATTAATTATAATAATTTTATACTTATTTAATAATTTTGTTAAAGAATATAATATATAATTATAATAAGTTGAATAATTATATTATTTACTATGTAAAATATAGCTAATATATACTTAACTATATTGTAAAATATTAAAACCTAGATAAATGGTGCCATAATTTTCAATTTAATTAACATACTCTAAAACCTAACGAAACTAGGTTGTAGCTCATCAAATTGGAGAAGTGAAAGGTCAATACCAGCACCGAGAAAGAGTTTGGAGTAGTGAAAACAAGGTCAATGCCAATGCCGAGGAAGAGTTTGGAGTTAAAACAAGGTCAATACCAGTGTCGACGAAGAGTTTGGAGGAGTGAAAACAATTTCAATATCAACACCGAGGAAGAGCTTGGAGGAGTGAAAACAAGGTCAATACCAGCACCAAGGATGAGGTTGAGGGCACTCAGGGAAAATTGACGACCAAGGGACAATGAGTATTGTAAGTTTGGCACCCCCACTCTCTTTAACCTGCAATTTTCATGCCTAGTTTCAAAAGATCTTCTCGTACATTGGCACCCCTATTCTCATAAAATGGTATAAGATAAGACAAAAAATAAAATAGCTTAGTGTTTCACATTTTTATCAACCAACCTCAGGTCTTAGCAAAACTCCAATAATCTACCCACATCTTGGTTGAGGTCTAGGATTTCATCACACATAGCCTTCATCGCATGAGTCTAAAGCAATTGTAGACTTAGCCCAAGTATATGCTCGGCTAAGAAAGATCTAATGAATGGAAATAGAGGCATACAATTCTTCTTTAATACCTCCACCAAAAACATATGCAAGAAAAGGTCTCCTCCCTTCTTGGTAGTGATAACCTCCTCCACACACAACCCTTAAAAATTATGAATAGAGGAATATAATATTTGAAGAACTCAAAATTGATTCTCTCCTACCTTATGCAATTAGTCATTTTATCCTTACAAACATTTATAGTGATTACTAGAGGCACATAGACCAATTCTTCATAATAGAAGAATTTGATCATACTTTTCCAATGATGGCATTATGAGAAAACCTTAGGTTAAATGAATAATTCCTAGCTAATTTCTTTAAATCATGTCCAATCGTATAAGAGAAAACCGCTGCTATGTGTACTTGGATACCATGGAGAAAGGCTCTTTGGGCTCTTTCATCAATGAAGGTATTGTTAAATTTTAACACCTAAAAGTGAGAATGAGGAATCTTTCCTATGATGGTGGCCATCCCATTATAGCTCTTAGAGTTGTTAGAGATAATTTTGTTTCAAAGTAGAGATATTTTAAGTTATCAAATCCTACCATTAGACATAATCAAAATGTTGTTTCAAATGACTATGAGCACTAACTTTCACTATTTGAAGATGTTGAAACCTTGTCGTAGAGAACTAGAACATTGATGCAACCACTCATCCTACCGTAAAACATACCAAAAGTCTCCTAGCAATTAGACATAGGAAGATTTAAGATGACTTAAAAAAACCCTAAACCCTAAACCCTAAACTTATGATGACTTAACCAGGCATAGTACACACTCCCTCCCTTTTAACCACTTAGAAATATGGAAATTAAATGTAAATTTGCTGCTATTTTTAGTCATGTAGGTGTCCAATAAACACTTGGTGGTGTTTCCCTTCAAGTTTATTTACTTGAATGAAGAGAAAAATTCCTTTGATTACAATTAGAGAATACATTTGAGGCCTTGGTTGTGTAACTGGTGGACCATAGTCACATTTAACACTTGTTACAAAGTTTGGGAGTTAAAACGTTAAGTAGATTTGATTTGTGATGGACACATTTGGATGGAAGTAACAATAATTTGCAATCTATCAAGACTTGATTACCTTATAACCCATGAAATTCTAGCGATGAAATGATATATTAATCATAATGTCACCTTAAGATCACATCACCATGAAAGAACTTCATCCAACATCCTTATGAGTGCAGGTACCACCAAATAGGTATTTGTCAGATATGTCTTCCTGGAGCGAGGGAAATTTAGGAAGAGAAGAGGAAAGCGAGACATGTAGTAGGTCTAAAAGAGGGAGATCAACTAGAGGTCAAAAGATTAGAAGAAAATTCTGTAAACACATGGAATTTTTTTTTACTGAAGGGGGGGTCATGTTCTTATGATGATGAGAGCATAGGCGATGTTGAGGTTCCCTTGAGGTACAAACATCTATAGAAACAATGGGTACCCAAGGAACTTCCTCCAATAAACACTTATTTTTGTGTCAACGAAAGGATATATCACATAGCACCATCGTCATTACATGGTTTGGGCCAATTTTGCATGGATGGCATAAAGGTCTGTTATGAAAAAGTTACTAAATTGATGGAGTATGTCAGACCCTATTACAATTACAAAGATTGTATGCAGCTGGTTTGATATACACGAAGTATGAGTAGGTATGCACTGTCAAAAAATTATATATAGCTAAAAGATAAGGATCAAAATAAAGGAGTGGCTATGTACATTGACGAAAGGCCAAAAGCATCAGGGAATATTGCAGGGTTTATAAATAGTACACGACTTGGGTCAACAAATAAGCAACCCAATTGCATATTTGAGGCGAGTGAGGGAAACCGTGTATTTGTATGTGTGATAAAATCAATAACTGTAGGGGAAGAGTTGCTAATTGATTACAATTTGAATCACTTAGTTACAAACATAGTTACTAAAGGGGTGGTACGTACTATGTACCATTTTATCCAACCTCCAATTAATGACTCCAATATACCATTTTATGGTTATGTTTTTTTCGTAATTCTAATGGTTTCATTTTAGTAATGTTTTTTTATATTTAATTTTTGTCACAGCGGGACATTAATCGTATGAGGAAGTCTTCAGCCCAGAGTATAGATCATGATGCATCTTCAAGCACTTCTACCCAACAGGTTTACCTCATTGTAATTGTATAAATTAGATACGAGAAAAATGTTTCATTATTATGTTTTTTTCATAAGTTTATTGGGTTAATTTTGATAATGTTTTTAATATTATTGTTGTAGTCAACTGATCGAGGAAAGGCACCAGTAGTAGAAGAGAGCATCCATAGGGAGGTGCAGTCAATATTATGTGATGATGACATCGCTTATTCAACAAAACCTCTTGATATGATAAGGAAGACCCACAAAAAATGCAATGAAGAAATCCTTAAGTTGTTATTCATAGTGCCTCAAACAGATGAGATAAGAGAGGGTTAAAATATTGACTGAGAGAGCACAAAACTTGCAAGTAAGTTGTCATGAGGTCTTTAATTATAAAATAAGTTCATTCATGGTTTTATATTTTGTACTCTTTTATGTCATGAACTAAAATATGTGTTGTTTTTATAGGATTTTTTGTGTCCTCATGATGCTCCTAGCCATGATCAGGGTACTACAAGTGCTGCCCAAGGAGTAGGGGTTAGTACAAGTGTCCATCCTGATCTTCCTGCACATACATCACATCATCTGACATCATTCGTGCCTATATTGTCATCTGAAATGTCAGTAACACATACCATGCAGGCATCCATTACTACACCCTCTAGCAACGAACACATGCTAGAACATGTGTCAGGACATGTACCTAGGGATGCAAAGGCCAGTAGTACTGGTGATGTTTTAGTAGCATTTCCTAGATCTTCCCATATTACTAGTACGGGAACATTTCCGATCACATTTTTGGTGACCGAGGATTTCATTCCCATAAAGATAGAGAAGGTCCCAAGTACTTTAAAATGTTTTATTATTATATATAATCCAATTGAAATTTACTTATTGATCACTCTTTTTAGACTATTGATCCCATGATCGTTTTGCACGAAATGATATTTTTTATAAACATTTAAGTGATATTACATTGGAGCTCTTCGGGCCCACCATACGTACACAGTGGAATTCCCAAAATCAAGATTTAAAAGATGAGCTCATTAACCATTTAGTTGTGTTGTTCGGTGATAAAACATTCAACAGAACCAAGGTCCTTAAAAAAGTTGGTAACTTTCTAAAGTATGTGAGGCACCAATATAGGTCACATTTAGAGAAGAACAAAAAGTACGAGCATCCCCCCATGATTTCGGAGAGGGAGTGGAAGGACCTGGTGTCGGATGGAAAGGAGAAGGCTGAAAAGAAAAAAGGAAAGACATCACCAGGCCAAGGAAGGTATGTGATACTATCAACAATGTAATTATATACTGATTACTCTTTCTTTTTACATAATCTAATGTATTTCAAACTTTTCATAGGCTACCCAACACATCAAAGGCAACAAAGGCAAGACTAGAAAAATACGGGCAACACAAACTTGGCTCTGGTGGTTATATGAAATTAGCCGCACGAATTGTAAGTATCAATAAATGAAATATTGCATCCAAATAATAAATTACAAACAATTTTGGTTTTATCACACCATAGAAGCAAAATTCATGATCTTATGCAAAAATGTAGGGCTCTGAATTCAACAGAGTTCCCAAAGAAGGACTTGAAGATTGCTCTCCAACAAGGCTATGGAGTAGTGGATGAACGCCTAAGAGTCTTGAATGGGAAAACACAATCTTCCACTGCATCCAACACACAGGTAAATAAACTCAATAAAGTTTATTTAAAATTGAATACTTGTGCAATCTATTCAATATTAATTTTCACCATAAAGTAATTACATGCCTATTCGTTTTAAACATACAAGCAATGATGATACTGCACATGACATTGGAATGCAGCCTGGTGAGGGTGGAGCACAACCTATAGATGAAGGTCATGGTGTGCATCCCGGTACTGGATGTATTCATGTGCTATACAAAATGTAGCATGGATTAATACAATTAAACATCTTTAATTGCAATTGGTGTATTAATTAATGTAACCTTTTGTGTTTCAACTTTAGAGCATGTAGAGCATGATCAACATGTTGAGCATGATCAGGCTAGAGAAGATCAGAACATGATGTGGCCCCATCAGGTAAAGAGGACCACTCTAATGTTCTTTTAAACATATTTAATTGCAATTGGTGTATTAATTAATGTAATCTTTCATGTTTCAACTTTAGAGCATGTAGAGCATGATCAACGTGTTGAGAATGATCAAGTTAGAGAAGATCAGGAACATGATGTGGCCCCATCAGGTAAAGAGGACCACTCTAATGTTCTTTTAAAGATATTTAATTTCAATTGGTGTATTAATTAATGTAACATTTTGTGTTTCAACTGCAGATCATGATTTAGAGGGTATTCAGCATGTTGAGCATGAGTCTATAAGAGAAGTTTAGGAGCATGATGTGGAACCATTAGGTAAAGAGAACCAATCTAATGTTCTTTTAATTAATGAAATATTTGTAACACTAATAATAAAACATATCAATTTAACATTTCTTTGTTATTGCAACAGAGTCCCCCTTGCAGTGGCATCCACGTCATGAGCACACAACTAGGCATACATTAAGATCATGAGCAGAGGGAAGAAAAACTAAAGGGGGGACAGATGATTTAGAAAACAATACTCCACTTCATATTTTTTTAGCTTTAAAAAAGAAACAAAAAAAAATTGATTGTAATCATATCATGACAACCATATTTTTGATAATATATAAAAACTGAAAGAATGAATGTTATATGTTAATGAATCAATGTGAATATGTTAATGAATGAATGTTATATGTTATTAATGGATGAATGAATGATTAATGTTATATAAGCGGGTATGGGGAATTGAGAGTGATGTGAGGGGGGGGGAGGGGCCAAATGAGCTTCCATCGTCACGTGGATGGCCTTGTTAAGTAGAGAATATTAAACTATTCTCAAAACAAAGAGATGCTCAATAAGGTAATGCACTTTTCAATATAAGAAACACTTTTCAATATAAGAAATGCATCGTTTGAAGCATCAAACCAATATGCAAAGATGAAAGAAAGTGCTAACTTTTCACTATGGTGGCAGAAAAATGATTCTTTATACCTGAATACATGTCATCATAATTTGAAGTTGTTTCCATTCCAATATTCTGAGTTTAGTTTGTTTGTATGGATTTGTATGAATACCACATTGTGTTGTGTGTGGATTTGGTTTGCTCTATTTCTTCTATTTTTAGTGGTGACATAACTCTAAAATTTGACTTTTGTGCATAGGGTTAGTGGAAAAATTGACAGACTTTGAAGGGTTTAGAGGCTCAATTGAGATAGATACATGGATATTTGGATCTTGTTGTTGATGGGAGGCTTTCACTTAACGATGAAATTTTGTACCATCTGCAGGTATGCAAAAATTTCTCTACTTACATTCATTCTTGATCATAAATATTCTAAATGATATTAATGCTTCAAACATAAGATTCATTTCATTGTTATAATGATCAAAATGTTATACTTTGCTATACATTCAAGCATTCTCTTGCCCCCTACCCTTTTCTCTCTCCCCCCTCCTTTTAAGAATTTTCTTTGTCATAAAAGATTCACATTTTTGTCTCATTTACACAAATTTATCTAAAGCTCTAGGAGTGAATAAAGATATGTAAAAGATGATGGATTATTTCTAAACAACAACTTTCCATCTTATAGCTAATTAAATCCTTAATATTTGAATAGTTTAGAGCTCGAATAATGCTTGTATATGCATGTGTAGCAATAAGGGAGCATTGATATTTTTTGGCATTGCATTGAGGAAATTGTTCTCTTATACCTACCCTTAGCTAGATATGGAGGTATATAATATTGGTTTCTACGTTTTTTTTTATAAGTAGTTAATTTCACAGAGGAAGACTAAAATCTTCTTAATGTCCTGTCAGGTGTAAAAGCATATGAATCACTTATTGAAGGCACCATTTTGTATTCATCCAAAAACTGGTTTGTTCTTTTTTTTTATGTTTCTTGCATGTGTTTTTTTTAGGCTCTAGAGATGTAGCTCAGCTCTTTCCTTTGCACTTTTCATCTATTTTAATGATTACATAGTTTGTCCTCATATTTTTTTATGTAGATATGTTTGTAACCTTATTTTCTACCAATCAATTTGCAAACCAGTCACATATTAAGGACCATTTCACTAACTTGTAGTCATCCATTCCATTACTGTGCCAATAAACCACGATGATTGCAAGAACTTTAATCCTACAAGTGTACCCACTCTTTCTCAAGTAAAAGTCTTACCTTATTTTATAGTACTTTAAATGGTTAATTGAAGGTGCTTCCTTAGATCTGAGATGGTTGAACCTTGGATTAAAATATGAGTATTAGATGGGCGTATAATGATAAAACTGAGGTCCATTGAACACAAGCTATATTCTCTTGACGCTCAACATTTTTCCGACACATTTTCTCTTCAATCCAAATGTTTCTTAACTCCTTCCCTTGCTAGCCCTTGGTTGTTCTTAAGTGTAATGCTTTTTCTATGCATCTTGCAATCTATATTATGATCAGTCATCTCTTATGAAGCATGGATAACCTTTCATGGAATTATTGTTGTGATTAGACAATTGCCATTATAAGAATAATCATTTAATTTGTATGGAAGTAAGTCTTTTTCATATTATTTGAGTTGGTATTGTAAACTTGTCTCTATATGATTCTTTAGGGGGGAACAACAGAACTTTAATGATAGGTAGAGTTGTACAACACCATAAATCATTTGGCATTATCAATATATTGCTTATAGAATACTCTATGCAAGTAAAATGGAATGTGCAATGACAATTGGTCTCGAATTCAAATCTGAATATAAGTACATTACACAAGAAGATGGCATCTATTCTATGATTTAAAGAACCCAAAATAAGAAAGTTAATAGGTTTCATCAGTTTACTTGCTCTTAGACACTTGTTTAATTGGCAAGACCCTTAAAATGTCTTGTTGATAACCAGCAATGTTCAAAACTCCTGAAGAGGTTAGATCGGTGTGAAATTGGATATATCTCGCCAACGAAAGTCATTGACAAGATATGGACTATCGGAGTGAGTTTTCTATCATGTGCCAATGATTTATCTCTCACTGATGGGTTAGCTACGGTGGTAATCACCAAGAGTCTCTGCGATGACATGGTGTAGGTCTATTTAAAACTCTTGAAGAGGTCAGATCGGTGTGACATTGGATCTATCTTGCCGACGGAAGTCATCGGCAATACATGGACTATCAGAGTGAGTTTTCTATCTTGTTCCAATGATTGATATCTCACCAATGGGTTGGCTTCGGTGGTCATCGCCAAGATTCTCCGCGATGACATGGTGTAGGTCTATTTAAAATTCCTGAAGAGGTCAGATCAATGTGACATTGGATTTTTCTTGCTGACAGAAGTCATTGGCAAGACATGGACTATCAGAGTGAGTTTTCTATCCTATGCCAATGATTGATCTCTCATCAATGGGTGTGCTACGGTGGTCATCGCCAAGAGTCTCCATGATGGCATGGTGTAGGTCTATTTAAAACTCCTGAAGAGGTCAGATCAGTGTGACATTGGATCTGACTTACCAACAAAAGTGATCAGAAAGACATGGACTATCAGAGTGAGTTTTCTATCTTGTTTCGTTGATTGATCTCTCATCGATAGGTTGGCTACGGTGGTCGTCACCAAGAGTCTCCGCGATGACATGGTGTAGGTCTATTTAAAACTCCTAAAGAGGTAAGATCGGTGTGACATTGGATCTATCTTGCCAATGGAAGTCATCGGCAATACATGGACTATCGAAGTGAGTTTTTTATCCTATTCCAATGATTGATCTCTCTTCGATGGGTTGGCTA
Organism: Sequoia sempervirens; assembly: GCA_007258455.2. Lineage (NCBI taxonomy): Eukaryota > Viridiplantae > Streptophyta > Pinopsida > Cupressales > Cupressaceae > Sequoia > Sequoia sempervirens. Next base: position 132,046,560 of record VDFB02086081.1, on the reverse strand, counting down.
CAGTGTTCATCACCAAGAGTCTCTGTGATGACATGGTGTAGGTCTATTTAAAACTCCTAAAGAGGTCAGATCGATGTGACATTGGATCTGCCTTGCCGACAGAAGTCATCGACAATACATGGACTATCAGAGTGAGTTTTCTATCTTGTTCCGATGATTGATCTCTCACCGATGGGTTGGCTACAGTGGTCATCACCAAGAATCTCCGCGATGACATGGTGTAGGTCTATTTAAAAATCCTGAAGAGGTTAGATCGGTGTGACATTGGATTTGTCCTGCCGACGGAAGTCATCGGCAAGACATGGACTATCAAAGTGAGTTTTCTATCATGTGCCGATGATTAATCTCTCGCCGATGGGTTGGCTTTAGTGGTCATCACCAAGAGTCTCCGCGATGGTACATTTCAACGGATATTTTTTTAAAAAAAATTGCATTGTTTCGTCACAATTTTGACAAAGGAAACCAATGAATCACCGAAAAGGTCTGATGAAGTTGCTATAGCTGCGACGAATGCTTCGTCGTAACTACTTTCCCATTTCGTCAAAATGGCGATGAACTTCTGGTGTTGTTTCGACACTTTGGAAGAGCCATTGCAATTGTGTTTTGGTTATAATTCATCGGTGGATACAAGGAGTTTTCCTTGATATTCTGATGAACAACAGAGCCACTTTATGATGCCAATGACTAACAAATCTGGGCTGCTATTTCGACGTTTAATTCTTCGACCAAATTTTGATGAAAAATTGGCAGAAAAAATTATTTCTTGGTTTGTCGGTTGTCCAACAAAAGTTCGTCACAAGACCGACAAACGTTTGTCAGAAAATGGAGTCAGATTCAGTATTTTGTACTTATAATCTCTCAAATTCTCAACTCAAAGTCCATCAATGTTCTTAACTCCATCATCCACTTATACACAAAATAAAGGAAAAATCACTTGAATAATAATAGCTAAAATTGTGGCTCAAATATTTGCTCTCTTCTTTTATACTAGCAAGTCTTTATTATCTAATGGAAAAATATTTAACACTCCCTTTACACTTTTACAAATATGTTAAAATAGCTATCAATGAGAACATTTCAAATCATTTATGGTCTTTTGAGATTTAAGATTTTGTTTCAAGTGAGTTGAACTTTTCAATTGCTTCTTTTGTCATATAATTTCCTTTTCACACACTTCATATAGTTCTCTTTGACATTGTTCTAGAAATTGCAAGTACTATTAAATCATAAATATGAACTAGTTGTTTCCCGTTTTGTAATTTATGATGTCTACTTAGCAAAGGAAATCTATCATTTTAATGACTTTCTTGAGCTTGAGGATTTTGAGATCCTAGAGGACAACTTGGATAGTCATGAGGTTGAACGACTTAAGAGAGGCTATGAACTAAGAGCTTCATCATCAAGGCCTTCAACCCTCTAGCATAGCTCTATTTGTATTAGCAAGAGTCATTGGCTACGTTTGATTTTTTGGAACTTTCTACTTAGTTTATAGGTTGATTTTGTACAAACTATATTGTAATTGAAATATCAATTGTAACCATCTAGTTATAATTTATGCACTATGAAGTATGCTTTGTGCAATGCAATGTAATCAGTGATATGAATATAAACAAAAAAAATCTATTTTCTACAATTCATGGGTTAAACTCTCTATTTTATTTGCACTCTATATCTGTATGCTATGGAAATGCCTTTAATTTAAAAAAATAAAATAGTTTTTCTCTTTTTCTACAATTTTTTTTTTAAATCTAATTTTATCTCGATTTTTTCCTAATTTTTCAAAAACTCTTATACTTTTGGTTTGCTGATTTTTTCTCCAAATGATTTTTGTTGCTATGAATTATTAAATATTATTTTGTCCTAAAATAATATTTTGGACATTTATATTTAATTAATGAATTTATTATTAAAGTAGCTTTATTAATCAGATGGAGAAAATATTAAATAAAGTTACTTTAATGGAGCAAAAGTATTTAATATAAAAAATTAAAAGTGGAGTATAAAAAGGGGTGAAAAAGGATTCATTGGACATCTTTGGTGAAAAATTATCTTTTGGAGAAATTGGAAATTTAGAGAGCTTGGCTTTCTGGAGCTTGAGGATGAAAACCCTTGGGTTTGAAGAATTGGACGAAACCCAAATCCTTCTACAGGTGGACTCAAATTAGGATTCACATTTGAGCATCAATGATCAATTAATCATTTGGGGAAATTTGTGAAGTCTTCAAAGAAGATAAATTTCAAGGATAGTTTTAGAGTTGTGTGTAGAAGGGCTACAAGTGATATATATATATATATATATATATATATATTCTTATGACTACAACTATTCATGTTATGTATGCTTGGCACATTCCCACTAGCTGTGCCATTTCAAGGTGTGGAATTGATTATTACTCCAAGAAATACATATACTATTTATTTCGCTCCTATTCCTTGAAGGAGGTCGTAAGTCATAAAAAAATCTTAATGCTAAGAGTATCACAACCTTGGTAATAGTTGCGTCTGACTTTTCTTAGGAGCCATAGCACTTCATCTATTTTGTTGCCTCCCATATTATAGATTTTTGAAGGTGATGTGGGAAATATTAGTGGTCAGTAGGTCTAAGGGAGTCCGTGCTTAGCTAGAAGGTCACTGGGGAAAATTTTAAGCTGCATCGACTATTATAGGAGCCACCACTTCCTCATAGAGGTGCCACGACTCATAGTAGAGTGGCCATTTTACTTTGTAATTGCCTATCGATATATGGAAGGTTTATGGACTTGAATTCTCATGAGTAATGAGGTCAGCAACTTCTGGTTTGAATGATTTATTTATGGCATTTTTGATAATATTACCTAATGAAATGTTTTACTAGAGATTGTGCCTACTGCATATTTGTATGAAATGTATTTATCTCTTTCAAATCAGCATATATCCTTTATTTTTTAATTTGAAATTGGGAAAGAAATTATGTGTATGAACTACATAACATTTATTCTCCTGGGAAAAATTTAGAAACAAATCCAAAATAGCATGATGCTAACTGTTTGATGAAATGCCTAAGCTTGAGTGGATGAATTTGAATAATATTTGTATACAATATTACTTTGGGATATTATAGAGTCACATCCTTTCTCACATCATCACTACTCATGAGAACATAATTTAATTTACTTGCAAAGCCACATAAGGTTCTATTCTCAATTGAATTATTGAATGATGTTATGGATCTCCTTCTCAAATGAAATGCTCTCCCTCTTATATCTTCAAGTTTGAGGGAGTCACACCTCTTCATTGTTTCTGCCATATTGGAAGAGTCGCAACCATTCCTCTTAATTTCTGGCCTAAAACCCTTTTAATTTAATTTTAATTAAATATCTTTAATTCAAGGTAATCACTGCCCTTGTTTATTCTTATATGCCTAGACTTTAATTGTTGCAATCTAACTGAATATTGCGATCTGTTTCTTTCTTTGATGGCGACATGACATAGTATTTACTCGAGTGTCAATTTTCTCCATCTAAACCTTCCTTTCTCAACCATCTCTCTAACAAAATGATATTGCACATCCACATTTTTAGTTCTAGCATGGTAAACAAGATTTCTAGCTAGACAAATTGCACTTTCACCATCATATGAAAAAAGTTCTTTACATGATTCAAACTAGCTAAAGAAAATAATTTTCTCTTTTCCAAAATTTCAAATGAGAAGGATAGTAATGGGTTAATGACCGAATTTGTCACATAATTCAATTGCTTGGACATACGAGTCAACACTACTTTGAAGTCATCTTTGACAATCCTCCTGAGTTGTTTTATTAATGCATTCCAATTAGAGGTTGCATTCATGATTGAATCTAGTCAGATTGATGAACTAGAAGAAGCACAAGAAATTTTTACTGAATATAATATGATTACCATTGAGAAAATAAGTGAGGATTTCATCAGACCCATGATTTAAAGTTTAGTTGATCCTCTATTGCATAGGGCCAATAATTGTTGTTAAACATGAAAAGATAGTTTCAACTCAACGATACCAAGGGAATTGTCAAAGAAACTTTGGCCCTTCCAATATGAATGATAGACTAAGATTACTTCCTCCACCTACAAGGATTTCTTAGGAAGCACCCCCTAAAGCAAATTGAATAATTTTTACTCCTTCCACAAGTAAAAAGACCATGGTGCTCCAAATTTTCTAGAGATTGTTTTCATGAATGCAACTCTTGGTTCCTTATCAATCAAATCATCAAATATTTTCGGGTAACTTTCAACATCTTTGAGATGAGATCAATGGTGATTTTGTGGCAATATTTTCAATATGGACTTGTTTTTGTTGAAAAAATAGATACATTCCTAATGACTACATGTGTTTGTGGAGCCAAAGAGTTGAGAAGGATCATGTAGCTAAAAGGAGGAAAGTACACAAAGGGAATCCATGAAGGAAGTCACCCATGGTGTCTTGTTTACAAGAACCCTTATTCTTTTCCCCTTTATTGGAAAAGGATGATGAGTTAGATTTTCTCTCTACCTCATAAGCATTGTTGAATTTTCAAGATGAAGAACAACCTTCTATGTTGGACATAGAAGAAACTATGCAAGTACATATGTTTTTTTGCAGAAGACAACTTCTCAAGCATCTTTAGAGAAAAATGATGGTACAATTTTTTCTTGTGAACAAGAAGACATTGATTATTCCATGGATGAAGAGGCATCAAATGAATTCTTCTCTACATTCAAAGGATTGAAGTGACATAAAGCAATAAAATCAAATATTTGGACCTATTTTGATTGGGTTTCCAGCTTTTGACAGCAAAAAAGGGCTTGTTTCAATCATTTGGTTGGTTTTCAGCCTCTCCCAAGTAGTGAAAGATAATGCTTTCAATCATTTGTAACAACAGGTTTTCAAATATGCACGAGGATGGCTTCAATAAGGTCCATTTTAGAACAATGCGGAGTGAATGGAGTTTTCAATACATTTTTTCTGATTTAGTATGCAGAGTTTCCAGCACTAGGGTTTGGAAAAAGTACAAGGGATACTTTTAGAAGTTTAGCAAAGTATTGACTAGCTATTTTTCAAACATTGTTCATAACAAATTTTTGGTAATAGTGGCATGAGTTTTTTGCCAGTTTCCCATGCTTTTGTGCTAGTGTCTTTGTATTTCTATCATTCCAGGGTTTTGTTTTTAGCTTTCAATTTTTTCAAAACCCTAGAATAGTGGATTTCTATTTTGGTTAAGGATCAATGATGGCTAGGGTTTCAGTAGTGTTTAATGAATCTAATCGATTTTAGAGAAGTGGCTGCTTTAGAGTTGTAGTGGAGACTTATGCATCAAAAATTGCTATTTTCAGCAATAGTTACATCTGGTACTAGCCATTTTCAGTGCTCTATTTATGGGCAAGAATGAGGGCCTATTTTTAGGTCCCTACAATTAGTTTTTATTTAATTATTTGCTTAGGGTTAGATTTTTAAAATTCCTTTCTTTAAGTGTTTTACTTTAGAACTTGCTTTTTGGGATAAAATAATGAATATTTCAAAGTCCCAAATATTGGGAATTTGTAACCTATAAACAAGTGCTTTGAGCACATAAAATTGTAGTGATGATTAATGCTATGCTTATGTTGCTGAAATTATATATCAATATTTGTAGTTCCCATTAATTGAATTGAGAGTAGACTTCTATAATGTCTCCTTTTCATATGTAGTGATTAGTTGGTTGTAGGGGTTAGTCCATCACTTGGTCCCCATGGAATAACGGGGTGGTTAGGGGGACCTTTGAGGGCGTTTTTGGACTTGTTCAATCAACCTTTTGAGTTCTATTGGTTTTTCCCAGCTCAATGTTTACTAGGGATTTCGTTGTGTACCTTCTGGAGCCTATTTTGGACACTTTGTCCATACTTTTTATTGTAAGTCATGGGGGGTCATTGGTATGGTCAGTTGGCAGTATTACTATATTGGGCCTAATGGCAAATTTATATTTTGGAATATCTTGGTTTAATTATGGTCCTATGTATCAAGTTTTAATAACATCAATAATAAAATAAAATTAAAATATTTAGCTCTATGCATTATTAATATATATTAAAAGGACTTTATGTTAAAGGGGATATAAGTGATTTTTAAAAGAATGCTTTATAATATTAAGTTGAGCACCCAATTTAAAAAGGGGATGTAAGGAAGGAATTGAAATTAAATAAAATATATTTCAAATACCAACTTGGGCGTGAGTGCTTGGGGAAATATAAAAGCCATTTGTGAACTCATTTGGAACATTCATGAATTGGTAAAATTTGATAAGGATTTTGTAGATAGATTGGAGAATCTATAAATCTTGGCTTCATTGAGGATGAAAACCCTCATGAGGAACAACATGCTACAGGAGTGAAAGATCTCCCAGGGCTGCTAGTTGACAATGTCGTTCAGGGTTTGTGCTTGTGCTTCACGATTACAAGAAAGGATTCAAATTAGGTTTTGAAGGATTAATCAGGAAATTTGAGATTTATTGATCATTTTCAGAGCAAGGGATTTACAGAGAGAACTGAAGAAAAGTATCAATGTATTTGCTTGCACGAGTTGCCAAGAAGGCTTGGGCGCCATTATTCATCACAGGTTTCAAGTCTATTGCTGGGCATGGGTATTTTAATACCCTAGGTGTGAGGATTAGCATCCATTTATGAGTTGAAATGGTGCATTGAAATTTTTTGATCAATTTTCCTATTATAGTTGGTGATCCATATTGTTGGTTGTTTTTTAAGAACCAAACTTAATCTCAACAATTGTCTATGAATTTTCTATAATTCAATGATAAAAAATGTTGAGGATTGGCCAACAACTAGGTGAAAGCTTGCTAGGCTTTCCCTCTACACTTCGGGCTCTGTAGGACCTGGGAGGGTAATCCCTACAATGTACTTAATGGTACTCTTGTTCCATTTACCACAGACATCGTAAATAACAAATACATTCTCATAGATTGCAAATTAGATGAAATCCTTCAAGAATTTGGCTGATTCTTTAAAAAATCTTCATCTAAAGCAGAGAATGGATGACCTCTCATGAAACTTTAAAACAATTTAAGGTGTATGAATGATTTTCTTTAAGGATTTGTTCTTTGAAAGGCAGGGTTGACTCAATGAATTCAAAGTTAACCAAATTAATAGAACAGTGCCTTATCCATGGGTGACAGATTCAAATTTGAAATAAATTGTAATACAATAGTAACTAGACTAGCATTAATAGACTATTGTGATATTGCATTATATAAAACAACTCAAATTATCCCAAATAGAAACTACTTATCAAATCCTCATACTAAATCATACGAACCTATGATCTAATCAAAGCATTTTAATTAATTCCTTGAATTAAAGTAGAGACAAAATCACACATCCAACCAAAACGATTGAAGACCAATAAAAGGATCCTAGATCATTTTATTAATAATCCATATGACAAAATACAGAAGGAGAGAATTTGTTTCAGAATTTGTACTTCTCATTCAAATGCCATCACTATTGTAAAACTATTATGCCTATTACAGACTCGAATTCATACCTAAGACTCAATACTAATTCTATTCCTTTGTTCTTGAATTTCAAAATTATTTACAATGAGTTCAATAGCTCTTTCAACCAAAGACCCATGCAATTGGCCTTGAATTCCCTTTTATAAGAACAAGGGAGCAACAAGCTTCAGGCCAAATTTGACTTATATTTCAATTTGAATTTCAAACATCCCAAAATCAGTTATATTTGCATTTTGAGAGGGGGAAATCCATATAAGACAAAATTCCTTTTCATACTACTGGAGAAGATAG
>VDFB02086081.1:132022883-132038671 GCA_007258455.2 Sequoia sempervirens | reverse complement strand
ACATTAAAGGGGCATACTCAAAGATATTTACAAAATCTAAAGATTTGAATGGAAAGGCAAAAAATTCCTTGGGTGAAGTATCTAGAAACCTCTACAAGGAATTTTCAATAGTTAGTGACCAACATACAACTGATACTATGGAGAACATAATGGACAAAGGTGATGAGTAGGAGATACCTTCTTTTGGTTTACAAGTTTCATCTTCTCTTTAGGTGGATATCATGCCATCATTAGGTGTTTCAATAGAGCAGGATGATGCTGAATACATGGAGCATCTTGAGTCCTCTTGTACTTGGACACCAATTCAAGACACTAATGATTTGATAGATGGAATTGGTGCTGACCTACTTGCAGATCAACTTGAAAACATGCATGACTTTGCAGAAAAATAATTTCAGGAACAATTAGAAGCTTCTCCATGTGAAATTGAAGCTAGTCATACGCCCCATAGTTTGCATAGTTTGAGGAACTAGTTGAAGGTGAATGAGGATGGGATTGTGGTATTGTTATCCCATCATGATAGGATGCATAAGTTGATTCAAATGCCTTGACGAGGAAAGAGGAGGAAGTTGATAGGCTCTCCTAAGAGCTTGAGGTCACTAGGGATTCTTTGGTGAGTTCACAATTGGCACTTCAAAATTCTGAGAGTCATGTTGATAAGCAATGCTTAGAACTAAGCTTGGCTAGATGTACATCATGTTCAACAGTGACTCAGTTATGTATGGCATCCAGTACATAGGAGGTGGATAGCAGTGTGAGATCACCTAGTGTTCACACTCAAGATATAGGTGTAGTGTCAGATGGTGGTATAGACACATCAGTGTCAGTTGCGGATTCAGGTGTCAGTAGAGATTTGAGTATTGGTCTCTTCTTAGACACTCTGGAGGCTGACATGGGTCAATTGTATTAGGAGGAGATGATCTCTTCTAGGACTTGCATGTTGGATGTTGGTGCTGATCCAACCTCTTTCTAGGGAGTAGATGGCATTCATGATGGTATTCTTCTCACTTTTGATAGTGAATCAAGGCTTTTTTTGTTTCTTTCTGAGGGACGTCTTGATGACATGACTGCAGTGAGTTGTGAGTCTTCTTCAGATATTTCCAGTACAAGAGGGAGTACACATGACTATTCGGGTTTTTGATTAGGGCAGTCAAAGGAGTATCATATCAATTGCATCTTCAGTTCACTTTTATCCCACATACACAATATTTCATGATGTCTTTGATGGCACAGATAGGTGGGTTGAATAAGGAGTGTTCTAGTTAGCTTTGGTATGACTTGTTTTCGACCTCAAATGGTGATTTTGAGTTTGGTGGGTCTTCTACCTTGTTCTCTCATGATGATTATCATTTGATTTAGGACTTTGAGGCTAACTGCATTTTGGACATAGGGGGTATCAAAGTGGCATAATGGAAATTGCTAGGTGTTGGCTTTCCAACAATGTGATTGCATCAAATTCACCATCATTTTTTTGGGATTGAGCTGATTCAATAGGTTGTGTTAGTGCTAGTGTTACAAGAGTTGTTTAGTGATAGTAGGGACATTACATAGATCTTCCCTTGGGATCTAGGTGGGAAAGAGTTTTCTTTACAGCTGAGATTGCTTGGGGACAAGCAATTTTAGGGAGGGCAGACTATAATGTCCCCATTTTCATGAGCATTAATTTTCAAAGGGTTTAGCCTATTCTTGACTCTCGTAGGATAAGGAGCTTAGTTAGAGGGTCTTTTGGAGGTAGTTACCTAGTCAATGGATGGTTTCTTGGACTTAGTTGGATTGGAGAAATAAGGGGGGATAATAATTAAATTAATTATTTGTAAGGTTATTAAATAAATAAATAAATATTATAAAGTAACCTTATATTTAATTAATTTAATAAAGTGACTTAAAATAAATATTATATTATAAAGTCACTTAAATAATAAAATAATATTTTATTCTAGAAGCTTCTTGGAGGTGGATGAGAATTCTATATAAGGAGCTGAGGGCAAACCATTTGGGATATCCATGACATTTTGATATTTACTTGACAAGTTCGTTGTGGAGAAGCCTTGGGTTTCTGCAGTTCGATATTGAGATCTTTGGGAATGATCAATCCCATTTATTTGCATAAATGAGGTGGTGTAATATCCTCCAAAGGGTTGCAGCCATTTGAGTGAGTGATATTTCAATCATTCACATTGTTACAATTTTGTGGCCAAGGGCCAAATTGTGATGATTCGATTTGGAGGAGATTGGAGATTATTTTAGGAACAAATTGGAGGTGTTTCCAGGTCACTGTTATTTATTTCTAAAGTATGATACACAACACCAAGGGAACCATTGGCATGATATTTTTGCTCATATCTCATCATTGAAGCATCCTATGGTTTTGGGCATTGTTGCATTTTGATCCTTCAATCCTACCAATTATTTCAAGTGCCAAGAAGTGGAGTTTTATTGATGCATTTATTTATCTAAAATATTTCTAGGAAAGGGTAGGGTGGCCTCACCAAGGAGGGGAAATTTCATGCTTGGAAGGCTTCAAAAATTCCAAGAAAAAATTAGAGGTCTTCTTCATTCATTTTGTTGATCATTCACACTTCAAAAATTAGGTTCTTTAATGTTATTTGAAGTTGTATTGCATAATTTTTTGAGTACAAAGGTACAAAGTTTTTGGAAGCCATGAGAACACTTTGTTGAAGTCTTTCGGTAGTTGAAATTCAGTCATTGTATCATCTTTGCAAATTGAAATTGTAATCAGACTTTCATATCAGCAATATTCAATTTTTAGACTTTAATGCATTGAAGTATGTTTGTCAAGTGTTTGACGAATTGTCATTTGGCTGTAGGTTCTCATTTTGGCATAAATATTATTATTAGTTTGCATACCAAGTGTTTGGGTTAATTTCACTTGGTTATAGTTTCACATATGCCATATTAGGTTGCATCCAAAGTGTGTCATAATTCCTAGTTGTTGTAGCTGCATATTGCAAGTAGTTTCAATCATCTATATGCATCAAAATTGCATTTCATCTTGGAAACATTTATAGTTGTCATTTGCAATCATTGGTACCATTGAAAACATTCAAATAAACATCATTTGCAACAAGGGAAGTCAAACAAAAGCAATTAGAAGTTTCTTATTAGCCTATATCAGCTTGCACACCAACTATTTGACAAAATTCCAAAGGCAACAAGTGAAGAGTCAGATATTGCAAGGAATATTATAGTGGTTTCAGAAGTGTGAGCATTGTCATTTTGGTCTATCCCTCTCCTTTAGGTGAAAAACCATAAAAGAGTTAGAACTAGCAAGGGCTATTACATAGTGACAATTGCATAATCAAGTGGGAAGCATAAGTATATACATAATAGTATATAAACATTGTTGAACTGGAAGAAAAATGGTTCCTATCAGAAAGATATAAGTCAGCGTGTAGTGCTGAAAAAAAATGAAGAATTGGCTTTGGAGATATTTAAATTTCCTATCTATTGTACAAGCTTAATGCTTTGTTAATTGGTGTAAATCAATGCTTAAATGCATTCCCTGCACTTGTTCAAGAACTACATTTCATTTAGGATCATCATATATATGGAGGTTCAGAAGGTTTGCAAGGAGTACAATAGCCATACATGAATGCTTTAGACATATAGTGTAACATTCCATGCATGTTAAATAGGTATTAGGAAAAATAATGCATTCCTTGAGAGAAGTCATGCCCTAGTCTTGCGGGCTTACCTTAGTCCTTCCCAAAGCATGCCTCATATATTTTCTCTTTAGTGATCCAAATAGATTTCAATAGCAACTATCCCATTAAAAGGGAATGTTCCTAGTACTTTGATTTTCCATTAAAACTTGTCACTAACTCATTTGACTACAAAATCCGATGAAAATTTCTGACGAAAGATGGATAATTAGATGTATTGTCGGGTGCTAGTGATATTTAATGTGTAATTTTCATTTTTTTTTAATTTTATCCCCGACGTTCCTCAAAATTTTGACAAACCTATTTTTTCATCGAAATTGTGACAAAGAGTTTTCATCAAAATTTTGACGAACATGTGAAGTCAAAACTGAGAATGACATAAATAAAAAGTGAGCTCAACTATTTATTGCGACAATGTTTTGTGATACTTACGAATTTTCTCTGCTTGCAAATTTTCTATACTTAAGACAATTTGTGGAGAACTAAGGACGATTTGCTTGGGAAAAATCAGAAAAAATTCAAGAAGCTATCACCAGGTTGAGGGTAGTCATTGTCCTTTCCCAAAATTCATTTGTGAAGTTAGATTTGTACTTCCAGGTTTGAAAATCATATTTTAAAGCAACATCTCATCAGATTTCATTTTTAGACTTGTGCATTTTCAGAGTTACATTTTTAGATTTTGTTGTGCAAGTTCAATATTCTGATTTTAGGAGTCTAACGATTGGAAATCATAGTAAAATTAGAATTTAACAAGTTTTGGAATTAGCATTTTAAAGTGTTTTTTGGGGTCATTAACTTCAGACTATCTTCTCTTTGGTAGGGGTGGCGGCATGCTGAATTTTTTTGGTGTAAAATATCATAATTATTAGATTTTGTTACCTGTCTATGAATAAAAATTATTGGAGTGTGAGTTTGATATTTTTTGAAGATCTAAATATTCAAGCTTGGTAAAGAAAAATCATGTCAAATAATATTAGTCCAGAACAAAATGAAGAGACTTGATAGATTGTGGGCTAGATTGAAAAGAAAGGGTGATGGGAAATGTTATTGTTCTTGCAATAATTGCAAGGGCTTAAAGACGAGACAAATTTTAATCACAACAACCGAGAAACATTGTAGGCAACATGGTCACATTGAAGGGGGGCATGATTATCGTCCATTTGGTAAGTTGTTCATTATAAGTGTTTATATTGATTGAATTTGTAAATGTTTATATCATTTTAACATTATATATATATATATATATAAAATCACTTGATCATAATCATGGTTTATTTGTGTATATTATTATTATAAAGGTGGGGCACCCTAGGGCACATGATATGGATTATCAAGGCCAGAAGAATATGATTTTGCAAGTGAACGAACATGGAGCTATTAATATCGAAGATGAAGTTAATGATCCTATAGAAGAAGATGATCATGCGCTAGAAAAAAATAGTTGAAGATGATGGTACAAATACATTGATCCATGACACATTTAGTGGCAGAGTTGATCATGATGATCGAGATGAATTTGATGATGTTCATAATTTACCTGTACTTGAGAAGGCATACGAGCCCCTTTATGAAGGCTCCCAAACAACTCTTCTCTCTGTTGTATTGTTGTTGAAATTGAAGGTTATGAATGGTTTATCAAACATAGCAATCTCATAGATGTTAAGGTATGTCATATATGTCATCTTTTTTTATCTATTTTAATTGTTGTTAGTTCATCACTAGTAAATAAAGGATGAAATATGTACCATTAATATTCTTTATATTAAAAAATTATTTTTTGTTGTAGATTGATTGGTGAATTTTTGTTACCACCATCAAATATTTTACCTCGCTCATATTGAGATTTATGTGGCATTATGAAAGATATCGAAATGGAGTATCGAGCAACAGATGCATGTCCCAATGGTCATATTATATATTGTAAACTACATGAATTTGCAACAGAATGCCCAAAATGTCATATCAGTAGATATCGAACAAATCAACTAACAAAAAAGGTGCCTCGCAAGCTTCTTCGTTATATTCTCATTATTCCACATATGCAATGATTATTTAGGTGTGAAAGCTTAGCACAATTTATGGATTACCATGCACATAATAGAAGTGGAGATGACATTCTTCAAATGCCTACAAATGGTTCTGCATTTAGGAACATGGAGGAAAAATGGCCACACTTTAAAGAAGAACCTCGTAATCTTAGGATTTCATTGGTAGCGAATGATGTCAATACATTTGGAGAGTTGAGATCTATTTACTCGATGTGGCTTATTTTTGTTATCAATAATAAAATTCCTCCATGGATGTCAATAAAGAGGGAGCACATAATGTTGTCAATGATTGTTCCAGGTATTTGTTTACATCAATTTTTTTAATGTAGTAGCATCTCATTTGTCTTATTTGTTGCATAATGTCTTATATTTTTTTCAGTCAAGTCATGTACATTAATTTATATATATTGCAGTAAAATGGTTATAATAATTATGTAATGTTTATGTTCATTCAACTAGGTAAGTACCAAGTTAAAAATATGAATGTATATATCAAGCCTCTTATTGACGAGTTACTAAAGTTATGGAATTGCGTCACTATGTATGACATCTCTAGACCAATAGGACAAAGATAATTTCAATTCCATGCAATGCTTGTATGGACAATTCATGATTCCCCAGGGTTAACACATTTTTGTGGTATGTTATAATGTTTGACTGTACTTTAACAATATTTAATTTTATGAAGTAGATATCATGCACATTTTTTAAATAATCTATTTATTATATATAATTATAAAAATTGATATATTTAATCCAATTATATATGATCTTGCAGGTCTTCAAACAAAGGGAAAATTTGCATGTCCAATTTGTGGTCCAAAGATGAAATCTCGTCATTCAACAAGTTTAGGAAAGCAGGTGCTTGATGAGTATAGACATTTCCTCCACATAAATCATAAGTATCGAACTACTGAAAAACATCTTTTCAATGGGAAAGAAGAGACTACATCAAAACCACGAAGAATGACCCCTCGCCTATGGAAGTTGGAATATAATATAATTAATCGTCAAAGTTATGCATTGGATCAAATTGTTTATCTATCATATATGATATGTTTTCAATTTATATTTTTATATTGTGTTGTGTTTACTCATGCTATAATTGACAATGATTGTCGTTAATTTTTTTAACTTATATGCTTCATGAAGGTCGTCAAGGCATTAATGGTCGGCTTCCACAGGGACTAAAAAGATATCCCAGACAATTTAGTAGGTTTCCCTACTATGAGCAGCTACAAATTGTGCATTTTTCTGATAGAATGCATATCGGAAATAATATAATAGAAACATTATGGAAAATATTGGATGGAAGGCATGACAAAGAAAAAATTATCAAAATTTGTAGTGACATTCAAGAAGCCAATCATGCAATGAAAAATGTCATTCAATTAAATAGCGACGAAGACCAAATTAATATAGGTTCCCTTCCTTGGTTATTAACAAAGCAACAAAGAAATGTTTTAAAAGAAGTCATACGAAAAATTCGTTTTCCCATAGGATTTGCTCTGAACATAAACAATATAATAACAAAGAAAGGTGAATTTGGGTTAGGGATGAAAATGCATGATTGGCATACCTTCATTAAGGTAATTATTTTAGTATATTATATACACTTGTATAATGCATCTACTTTTCAGTGTATTATGTTTACTACTTTTGAAAAAATAATGAAAATATCATTTTATAATTGTTGCAGTACATTCTACCTCTATCTCTCCTAGACAACTTCAACAACAATGTCAAGCAAGTTATATATGATCTTGGAAAATACATGAGGTAAGTAGCGATATTTGTGTGATAGGGTGAAAATACTTGTTAGAAAATGAGCAGCAAACAAAAAGAGTGCAAGTAACAACTAAAAACACCCTACACCTCAAGATTAGCCTAGTTGGATTCAAAACAAAATAAAAACAACAAATAGAGTGGATTCACCTTGTCTTGAATCGATTCTTTGGTTGGACCTTCGATCTTTGGTGTTGTATACTCCTTTGGTGGCAAGATATGCAAGCTATGAGATGAGATAAGGATGGAAAATGAGTGAAAATGGATGCAAGTATGAGAATTTGGCTAAGTATGGCTCAAGAGAAAATTTTGCAAGAGTTTGGCTAGCATAAATGATCTCTCCCCAAAATGAAAGAAAATATGGGGTATTTATAGAGAATTTTGGACTCTCTAGGGAAATGGATGGTTGAGTTGAGCCACCAAGATCAAGATGTAGGGCTAAGGTGAGTTGAGGACTCACAAGCACTTACATCTTGACATGTGGCATGTGAAGTGGATTGTAAGAGATGATGTATATATGAGTTGGAAGAAGAGTACATGACATGAAGGTACTAAATAGTACTTTGGGATTGGACAAGATCTCCTCATAAAAGAGGTTCTTTTCCCCATGTGGGTGAGAGGAAATGTGAGAAATTACAAATTCCTCAAATATCCACATGGGGATGAGAAAAGGAATTTTAAATTCCAAGGAATGCATTGGGGGATTAAATGTGAATTAAAAATTCACATGGGGAATGGAGTGCCTTCTCCAAAAGGAGAAAGCCTTTAAGAAGGTTGACTTAGGACACATTCCATAAATGACATGGGGATTAGGTTGACCTAATTAAGCGATTAAGGTTGTGCAAATATTTGATTAGACAAAATAATGACAGATTAAAGGCAAGTGGGAAATTATGGAAGATGTGACCCTAATGATGATTAGGGGTGTGCACATCTTAATCATAAATTAATTATGATTAAGAAAGAGGGTTAGATTGTTAAGAGGGATTAGAGACCAACTTGCAAAATTTGGAGGATGTGACAATGAGAGAGAAAGCGAGGAATTAAAAATGAATTTAAAATTCCAAGAGGTAATATGACTAAATTAAATAAAGTGGTATATTTATTTAATTTAGAGAGGAAAAGGGGGGGAAGTATTTATTAAATTAAATACTTTGGAAACCTTATGTAAGACACAAAATAATAATTAAATGAGTGATTTAATTAATACCAACAAAGAGGATAAAGTAGATGAGCAAAAGGATGGTTAAGGAGACGTCTTTGACTGTATGGAAGAGGTGAAATTTAGATGTCTACATTTTTCCCCTCTTCAAAACACTATTAGGGTAATAGGGTTTTGAAGAAAATAAAATACAAACGACTCTATGGAAGAAGTGACTGGAAAAGAGATGCCTCAGCATGGGAGAGTTTGTGTGAGCTACTTGAATGAAGGAGAATTAAAAGGGATGCCTCGGTCTCGCAAGAGAAGGTTTATGATGAAAGATTGAGAGAGAATGGTAGGGTATGCCCCCTCGAGAAGGCGGACGGGGAAGGAAAAGGGGCCCTGGGAAACTTCTTGAAAGTATGAAGTGGTATATTTCATTGGAAAGAACATGAAAAACCAAGAAGATTGTCACTTGAACAGAGGAAAATGGGTATACAGTGCGTAAATGGTGGCCCCGGGAAGATAGGGAGTGAGTGAATTAGTTGAGAGGCAAAAAAGGTTAAATAAAGGGAAAAAATTCCCTTTTATTTTAAAAGGTAAAAAGGGAGGGAAAAGGCTATAAAAGCTAATTCTAAGAATTACCTCTCCTCATTTGGAAAATTGTCAAGTGAGGAGGAGAGGGAAAAAAAGGAGAGGGCAAAAGGGAAGGTACACGATGTTAGAGTATGATACCAACATCATCCACTGGGCGAATGAGAGACGACAATTTTTCAACGAGTGTGTCATGCCACACTAAGTTAGCTTGAAACCCAACTTTGTGATTTTGGTCAATTTGCTTAAGTTTTTTCAAAATTTGAAAACATGGGCTCTGTTGGGTTGAGAGGGATGAAAAATGGGTAGGAGGGAAAAAAAAGTTAGGCGGGGGGTGAGAGGGGGGAATTATGCTTGGGTCTCGTGGTCTGGCGGAGCCATTTGCGCTTAGGCGGGTCCACCCATGGGCATGGGTGGGTCTGCCCATGGGCGTCGGCGGGTCCGCCAACGGGAACTGGAAGGTGCACTTGCAGACCTAGGCAGGGCTGCCAAGGCGGGTCCGCCCAGGTGCTCAGGTGGGTCCGCTCTAGCTCAGGCGTATCCTGCCGCAGTTGGGTAGGGGCCCGCCCGCAGGCTTGGGCGGGTCCGCCTAGGCAACAAGACGGGTCCACCCATGGAGCCAGGTGGGTCTACCTAGGGACCAAGGTGAGTCCACCCCAAGCCAGGGCGAGGATCCGGGAGGACCGAAAAGAAAAAAGATAGAAAGGTAAGGGAAAAGGGAGGAAAGAGGTGGGATTCAGAAGGGAAATCCTGGGGCAGGAAGAAGTAAGATAGAAAAGGGGGGCAAAACGATGTCAGGGGAAACTGACATAGTGTTTATGTTATGGATGCAGAATGTTGAGGGTTTGTGGATGCGGGAGAGATGATCCGAGATATCAGGGAGATGCATGGCGATGATGATGGGCACAAATCACCAGAGGTTAGCAGAGGCAGGACTATTCCACATGCTATCTTATCTGACTATTAAGGCCCACAGGGCCATGTTGTCAACATTGATAAAGCGTTGGGACTTGGAAACACTGACATTTCATCTACCGACTGGGGTTCCACATGCTATCTTATCCGACTTGTTGTGACATTTTTCACACATCGCCCCATTGCAAATGGGGACCCCCCTAATTTTTTTGCTTCATTTCTGTCTTTTTGGCTTGATTTTGGTTTGTTTTGTTGTTGTCTCTCTTTTGCTGTCTATCTTTCTGAGTTGCGCCCATCATTGAGCTTAAGCGTGAAATTGGCCAAGTCTAAAGAATTA
Organism: Sequoia sempervirens; assembly: GCA_007258455.2. Classification (NCBI taxonomy): domain Eukaryota; kingdom Viridiplantae; phylum Streptophyta; class Pinopsida; order Cupressales; family Cupressaceae; genus Sequoia; species Sequoia sempervirens. The sequence goes on along the minus strand of VDFB02086081.1, from coordinate 132,028,168 downwards.
GGGTTTCATCTTTCCCGGTCAATCCAAGGTCGAATGAAGTGAATAAATTGAAAATTGAGACTAACAGTGTTGTCTGCATGCTTCTAGCAAGCTCTCAGCAAGTTTTCATTAGATTCTAGGGTACTTACTATTTTTAGTAACTGTACAGTTATAGGCAATCAGTCAGCATTTTTGAGATTCCGACAATCACACGGCATTCAGAATACATCAGGCTGCTCGCATGCAAAATTTGAGTGAAAACATACAACTTTCTATTTTTAGCAATCCAGCTTCCGGGACAAATTTCAGGGCTCAGATGCAGAGTTTTTTTCTTTGCATGTTGGCATATTCCTTCTGGGTTTTTTGAGACCTTCACGATGATATAACATGCAAAGTGAGACAACAACTTTCAGAGTTTAGCCTTTGGAGGCTATTTTTAGGGTTTGCATGTCAGGGTTTCTTTTGCATGTCGGATGATTCCTGATGGGTTTTTCGAGAGCTTCGCGATGGCGTGACATGCAAATGCAGATGATCACTTAGTAAGGAACTTACTATTTTTAGTAGGTGCGTCCCGGCAGCCACTTCCCAGAAGTTCAGAATCACGAGCTGATCGCAATGCCACAAAAATGAGAGTAAACAGAGATCATTTGATACGCATGCAGAGCGAATTAGGGTTTCAAACTTCAGAGCCTGAAAAGAGAAGTCAAAAGTCAAATTTTTTGAAAACTGATGTAAACCATTGCGATCAGCATCCTTCAGGCTGTCTGCTGATAAAATTTCAAGTCAAACGGAGCACTTACTATTTATAGTAAGTCATTTTGGAAACATGCTAAAAATAGCAAGTCAAGTGCATGCGCCGATGTCAGCAGGCAGGTCACATGGTGAGGAGCACCTCATTCAAATTTCAAGTCAATCAGAGTCATGGAACTATCAGAAACAAGAGGTTACTATTTATAGTAAACCACCTCCAGAAATAGGCTAAAAATAGAAGGGTGACTAAAAATGGCAGTGTCGACAGAACAACAAGATAATAAGGATGCAGTGTGCAAAATTTCAAGTCATTCTGGGCTTCAGAGATGCTAAAATTAGAGGACTTACTATAAATAGTAAGGCATGGAAGAATTGGCGAAAATGAAGAAAAAATGGCTAAGGCATGAAAAGTTCATCCTCTGGCCACCTCAAAATGCGCCCTCAAGGCAAAGACGTTCAAGCATAAAAAATATTCTAAGTCAAAATTTCATCCACCTCCCCATGCCAAATGTGCCCAAGATGAAATAAGTTGGTGAAAATATTCTAAGGAATTGTTTCATCCTTCAGCCATGGCAAAATGCGCCCACTCTAGGAAGGTGCTCTAAAATTTTCTAAGTCATGAGGATATCCTCCACCCCCTTTGAAATGTGCCAAGTTCAAGAATAAGTCAAAGGTGGTCAAGGCGTGGTAAGTTTTCATCTCCATCACCTAGCAAATGCGCCCAACCACCAGCATGTTCAAATGCGCCCATGTTTGAGAGGCATGCAGCAAGTGAGTCAATGGGTCAACAAAGCTCGTCCACCTCACTAAGTGAAATGCGCCCATGAGGCTAAGAGGTCAGCAAGTCAAAGTTCTAATCCTCCTCTTAGGCCTAAATGTGCCCAAAAGAGGGCATGTGAGGACAAAAACGTGGGAGATGAAAGGTCACTTGTTGGTGGCGTTTGAAAATTTTCATTCTCCTCTACATGAGAAATGCGCCCAAGTGCATGAAGTATGAAATGAAATTACTAAAGGCGTTGGAGGGGTAAAATAAAGTGTTGCTATTGATGGATGAATATTGCTAGGCGTGGTTAATATTCCCCATGAAGTGAGGTATGCGCCTAAGATAAAGTGTTGAGGGTGGTGAAAATATTGCTAGGCGTTGAAAGTTAAAGTGTCCTCCTAAAACATAAAATGCGCCCAGAGGGAGATTAAAGAGTAAGCTAGGCATTGGATTTTCTTTTTCTTTTTTAACAAGGTGTCCTTCATGAAGTCTAATATGCGCCCAAGTTGATGAATAAAATAGAATATGTTAAGTGTGATGTGCTTTCAAGAAATATTTTCTAAGAGAAGTTGATGAAATTTTTTTTTTCACCACTAGCAACGATGAGCAAGATCAAATAAAATTTTCAAAGGAAAATTTTCAAAAATGCTAAGTGATTCAAAATTCTCTAAGGAAAAATATTTTCTTCCTCTAGAAAATACGCCTAGACTCTGGGATGATGAAATCCTTCGCAAAGCACGAGCAAATTAGTCAGTGGATGGAGTCCGATGATGCCAGCTGCACAGGAACAAAAATATTTTCAAGTCAGAGCAACAAAATTCTCAGAGGAGATGAAGAAATGAAATAAATTGTTGAAAATTATTTTTCCAAGGTTCAAAATTCCAGAAAATTAAATGAACCCGTTCATTGGGTACCCATGGGTTCGACGCGTTCTGAAGAAAATTCTCTTCTGGGTATTGAAGATCTTCAATAGGGAGTGGATTTTAAAGTTTTTCGTGCTTCGCCAAGCCTTTAGGATGAATATTTTGATGGGCACTAGTTTGATGAATTTCCTAAGGGAAATTTAAAAAAAATTCTAAGGCAAATGTGAAGAAAATGTGTTTTCAAGATAAAATGCCTCAGTGGATGAGTTTTAAGTCAATTTCCTAGGTGAATATGATTGAATTCTTCGTGGGACTAATCTTCCAAAGTTAGAGATGAACGAAATTGAATATCAGAGCTCCAGTTAGTGAAATGAATTTCTCAAAGATGGTACGCCCTTGAGGAAGATGGGTTGAAAATTTGGCTAAGGCATGAAGAATCATGAAGAAGGCAAAAGTTGGCTAGTAGAGGTGATGAACACTTGAAAGTTAGAGCATGAAAATCCTGGTAAGTAGGTTGAATTTGTATTATGGAGTTTTCTAATACTCTTCTCCTCACTTGTTTTGTAGGAGAAATGTTGAGGCCAATCGGTGATGACTTAGTGTGATGAAGCAAGTGATTCAGGACAACAACTCAACCTCGAAGGAAGAAAGTTGCAAGAAAATGACTAAGTGTTGAGGCTCAAGTGATGAAGAAGAAATGTTTTCAAAATTCAAGATGGAAGTTCGAGAAAAATTGAAGAACAACACCAAGAAAGAAGATCAAGGACAGTGTGAACACGTCTACAAGCGAAATCTTCTAGAAGACTGATTGTGGGCATTTATTGCCTTTGCTATTTTTGGGAGTGAGTGGGAATCTTTGATTCATTTAATGTACCACTCCCTATTCTGGTAGTTTTTAGGGTTAGGGCTGAGGTGGCACGATTTTAGCCACTCTATTGATTGTAACCCTAGCCGTCTTTTGGGACTTGGCTAGCTATACAAAGGGGGAGTCCCCCTCATTTGTAATTCAGTAGATAGTAGAATTAGAGTAGAAGTCAGAGTAGAGAGACAACTAGGTGATAGCTTAGAATAACTTAGTATAGATTGGTAGTGTAGTTTGAAGAAGAGGGAAAGTTTTCCCTTTGAAAACTTTGTAAGAAATTGTTGTGAACACTCTCTCAATGAAAGAGTTTTTCTGATGGTGAATTTCGTCTTTGTTGTGAGTAGCTAGCAAGGTTTCTTCGTCCTTCCGATTCAAATAGTAGGGTAAAATAGTTCTAAGTAGTATAATTTTCATTCCATGCAAGTAGATGTTAGCTGTGGAATGTGGTGTTTGATATGAGCAACTTCGTCTATCCATACCACTAGTGTATTTGCTGATGGTGAATGCGCCTTGTGTGGTCAACTGGAAACGTTTGGGCCTAACTTCAATCACAGTTTGAATGGTGGTATGCGTCGTTGTGATGGTATCTTCATATCAAATGGTGGTTTGAACATCTTTAGTCATCTTCCCTGAAGATTGTACCGACTCCGTGGAAGCTGTCCGAGGTGAGGCAAAGCGAAGTTTGGTTGAAGTTTGCTAAAGTTGAGCTCCATATCCCGCACTTAGACTAGATTTAGACTCTCTCAACCTTACCCCATTTCAATTCAATACTTTCTGGTTAGAATAGGAAACCCGCGCTTCATAGACAAATCTTTCAAGCATTTGAATTCCTTTCTCCCCTGCCGAACAATTCCGTAAGTCCCCTTGAAATACCGGCAAATCACATTGAGCCAAACTAAGCCTATTCACACTGAAAGAACCTTGGAGTTGAACGTACGAACTTTCTTGCAATCTTAGCATGTAGAATACTTTGATCAAGAGAGAATAGGGAAGCCGTTGGCAACTTTATTCTACATTGGTGTAGTCACGAAAAACACATCAACACGACTATTAAGGCCCACAGAGCCATGTTGACAACATTGATAGAGTGTTGGGAGTCGGCACTGGATCATTCCGTGCAGGTTGTATTTGGCGATGACGAGTTATCGATTCAGCGGCAATAGCTGGACGTGGACATATGCTTGTCTTGCAGGGTATCGACATTGTCGTTGTACCTAGCGGAGCTGATTAGTGGGATATTGGTGCCGGATTGGAGTGGTCAATTCTTGCACCTCAGGTTTGTCAAGGTGATCTGGCACATCATCGAGGGCCGAGAGGGTCAGTTTTCATGGGGGACTTGTATGTTGGCACAACTATATCGGGATATGCACGGGGTATGTTATCGAAAGGCGTTGAGTGTGACACATGTCACACTGCTACATGTTTAGGTTTGGGAGCACATCAAGGTGGCTAGGCCGATCGTGTGGAGAGCAGGAGAGCAGGATGACAGAGAGGCCGTAGCCTGGGGATGGGGGGCAGAGGTAGGAGTGATACTGTGGTATCAGAATGTTAGAGATGTGGATGTATGGAGGCAATTGGATGATGTACAAGTGGAGATGATAGTATGGTGTCTGTATATGCTATGACACTTCAGGGGCTGGAGGGATGATGAGGAGGCACACAGGGGTTACTTCTTTACTTGATATTATATTATTAGGAGAGGTCTGTGTGTGGTAGAGCTGCACAGACTCGATTAGGTAACTCGGTAGTTTGGAGTGAGGTAGGATATTCTTGTAGGGTGGATGATATTCTGACGATTGACACGAGAGCGGCCATGGGGGACTGAGTTGGATCTGGATGCAGTGTGGGAGGAGCTGGAGACACTACAATTTGTGCCATACCTAAGCAGGCATGAGGGGCTGAGAGATGCAGGGATGACATATCGATATCATCAGTGGTTTAGACAACATCCACCTCCATGGATTACCCTAGTAGTGCCAATTGAGGGAGCACTAGGGTTCGGATCAGAGGATGAGAGACGACTGAGGGCGGAGAGATCGATATCCCGAGAACAATGGAGAGGAGGACA